>APFE030824671.1:400908-412298 GCA_000404065.3 Pinus taeda | reverse complement strand
TGAAAAAACTATATACATTATTTGATATTACAATAATAATAGTTGAAGTATTAATAATTTATTTCTATATTAATATGAATAAATAAAAATAATTATAATCAATTTAATTAATTTCAATAATATATAATTAATAGTACTTATTAATAATTATTATTATTATTATTTTAGATAATATTTAAAAAAAAAAAAAAAAATTTGAAATTAATTAAAATAAAATTAAATTAATTAATCATGAGGAGCCGACTTCTCAAAAAAAAAAAAAAAATTAAGAGCCGACCTTCCCTCCCTTTCCCTCATCATCTCTATTTAAACCCTAACAGTCTGCTCTTCTTCTATCAAAGCATTCAAGTTGTCCTGATGATGGATCCCGGTTGGGATTCGAAACGTTGGCAGAAAATCGTTCTTACTATGGATTCTCCGGTGACTAATTCAGAAATATATGATATACCAAGGATATTATTTTAATATGAATTAGTTAGGTTTTTTGTACAAGTAACAAATGAATATTTTATTATATAAATTACCAAATTTAACTATTTCTTAGAATAAAAATAATTAAAAATATAACAAGAATATTATTGGTTTGACTTGGGTCATTAGATCAAAATTAGCCGTTGGAGTCTCTCCACATACTATTTAACAAGCTAAGCTGGATTGGATCTTCAACTTGTCCTGACGATGAACCACACTGGTTGGTTCAAAACGCGTCAACGAAAGAATATTTATGTGATTTCGCCGAAGATTCTCTAAACAATGTTATGGATCACAGAAGTCTAAATTCCTTAACATCTTCTGCTCAATTAAATTCCCGTGATGGAAATAAAAACATTCTAACTCAGAAGTAGTTCCAACTAATTCTCATTCTCAAGTAAAAAATGATATTCATGATTTCGACATTCAAGAGTCTTTTCCAATTTATAATTCATATGATCATCAATATCTTACACTTGTTCGTGGTTCATAATCGTTTCCTCTTCCACAAGTCAATGCCAATGATCCTTCTTATTTTCTGGCTAATGCTTGTTAGGGGGGAATTGTTTTAAATCAATTCCAGTTGTGCTATAACAATAATGTAAATTATGATTTGATTTTATTAGTTGTACTTCATCTATTTCCATTATGTTCAGATTTTTTTTTGTTAACATTTTTTAGTTTTTAGATGTCTTTTACTGGCCTATCAAACAACTAAGCGTTGAAAATCTACAATATGTATTTCTAGAATGTGAAGAAGAATCACAAAATCTAAATAATAACCATCAAGAAAATTTGATCTTTCAATTCTATTTGATGGTTGTATCTTATAAGTTACTTTTCTTTCTAGTATGCATTCTCAATATGAAACAACACTTGGGAATAAATTGGTCCAATATGACCAACAATCTGATTTAATTAATAGTATTTCATCAAATCTAGCGGATTTCTATCCATATTTCATAGACCCATTTGAAATACATTTGGAAAATTTTCCTACACTGATAATTATTAATAATTTAACATATGCACATAAAAATGATAAATTTTTGCAGACCATTGTATATAAAAATTCATTTCCAAAATCTGGCCTATTATCCTCTCTTTTGAATCTCTTCCAAACATTAATGGAAATCCATCTAGATTTCTATGATCCAATTGAAATTCAACTGGAAGGGACATTTCAAGGGAAGGTTATTATAAATAAGTTTATTTCTGTTAGTATGTTAGCAATAGATGTACAATCTGTGTTCATATTTAATTCTCTTATTTTAATTATATTTTTCGTTTTGTTACTGATGTTTGATCTATACATACATGCAACAGTTAAAATGAGGGAATAGTTGCATTAAAGTATGACTTTACCTAGTCATGCTTCCTTCCATTCAGTTAGAAATAGGAATAGATTAATTTAGATTAGTTCCTTTTTTCTGTTTACATTTATTCTATTATTGTAAATTTTTAATAAACTAGTAATGAGTCCAAAATTTTCCTTGCCATTCCCCTATCATTTCCTAGAAAAGTGGATTAAAACATATCATATTCGAATCATATACACTTGTGATGCACTTGATTGCATTACTTTTGTAAAACTTCATCATATGGTTTAAAAATATGTTTCTGTGATAAAATCATCTATGAAGAATTTTTCAAGGAATTGTTTTGATTCACCACTCTTTCCCTCTAATGTATATTTAAAGTGGATGCAATTGAGAAGCTCATTACTTGCCAATTTTTACTAAATAAGTAGATGATGTTGAACATGGAGGAATTTGAAGATTCATGGGGTAAAATTACAATCAATATTCTTCCAAGTATGCATTTTATAGGTTCATCTTCATCCATTGTTAGTTTCTCTTTTCTTTAGTTTATTTCTTATTTCTGTTTTGTTTCTTTTGCAAGTCCTCATTCACTTGAGTTTGAAGACTTGAGATAAGCAGGCAAGCAACCATTTCTAAATCTGTAACATGTTCAAGGAAGTATTTGTTATTTCATTAGAATTTGAGGATTTTTTAATTTTTCTTATATTCATTAAAACCCTGATAGACCTTTAATACATTATTAGAAAATTCATATCGGATCGTTACAATATCGTAATTATCCTCATAAGAAAGTTCTGATAACATCTTTCTCCAATTGAATACTCCCGTTGGTTAATTAAATTATTAAAAAGTTTTTTTTTTTTTTTTTTAAAGACAAAGTTGAGTTGGGTGCTTTCTTTTGAATTAAATACTTTAAATGTTGTTGACCCCATAGGTTTTCCATGTAGCATTATTGGAGCCTCTAAATATCGAAGTTTTCAATATGAACCTCATTTTGCCAATACTCAATATCCCGATCCGCTGATCTCTGGTATTCCCAAACCTCCGATCCTCGGTAAACTTCTCGTTATTCATATTGAAACTTTCATATTGCGACTTCCAATCGACTGTTACCCTTTCACACACCCGATATCAAATCTCTGATAAAATATCACCGATATTAGCCGTTACATAATAAAAGCCTATCACAAGGTAAGAATATCACATGTTTCAAAGATACAATCATAATATTTCTCTGATATTGTTCTTTCGATACGCTCATTTGTGAAAAAACTCAGGAATTCATGTTTTTCATTTAACAATGAGTAAATAATCATGTTCTATCTCTCATTGATGCAACTGGAATGGAATGCTTATACTCATTATTACTCTAATTTTCTACAAATTGAGGAAATTTTTGCATAAAATGCTTGCAATAAATGATATTATCTGTGATTTTATCTATTCCTGTTTTGAATCTTACAATTTCCAAATTGAGTAGAATCACAACATCACACTCATTCATATTATTTTCCCTTTAGTCACATTTGTTTTTTCGAAGGGACTCAGAGCCTATTTGAGAGCTTGGGTGTATTTTAATCATAATTTCAACAAATCCAAGTATTAATTCACGAGGATAACCTTCTAACTATAGGGATATACATTCTTCATGATGTATGCACATCGAGAATATTTTACACTTCTCGGCAATCTTCTTCGTTAATGGAAAATTTCATCACTTGCGGTTCGTTTACGTTTTTGTTTTTGACTCACTATTCGATGCACATTTTGTCATCTCAATCATATTTTAGTGAACATCTTCATTTTCCTTTTGAAGGCACTCTTGAGAAACCACTAAGGTAATGCAACAATTGATAAGAAATTTGGAACAGGTAAAGATATTAAAACATGGTTAAATCATTCTTGATTTCTCTTATATTTGAGTTTTGATATATCACTCTATATTTAGCATAAAAAATTCAAGGCCCCTCCATCTACACTCTGTATTACATTATTTTGGATCTAGTCTTAATTCTTGACAATTTATGAAAATCATGGAGTAGATATGAAACTTGTAATATTATAAGAACAATCCTCGCTGCAATTCATAAAGAATCACCATTTTATTTTCATTCTTGTGGATTTGGTTTATTTCTGATTCCTTGAACATGAAACATTGTTTCTTCTAGTTCACTTATTGCCTTAGTTAGATTCAATAAATGATAATTTTGGGTCAATAAGATTTCAGTCAATTCAACTTCTTCATACATTTAATTCTAATTAAAAGAAGAAGTTATATTTTCTTGGAGAAGATGTTATCTGTTAGGTAAGATTAAATAAATTCTCCAATGGTAAATTTCATATGCCCATTTTCATTGTTTCCTTATAGTTTTTAACCCCCCTGTTTTTTTTCGAAGAAAAAGCGAACTTTTTATTAAGGAAATAAAAAGTTACATTGCAAATGCTTGTGCATTTTAGATGTTGCTGATTGACTGCACATGCAATAGAAAAAGGCGTCCTTTCATCATGAAGGACCAACTATTTACAAAAATAAAGACAGCTGAAATAACAAAAAAGAGCCAGCTGCTTAAGACTGTCCAACCATGCCCCATAATGGCCCTTCCAAGAAAGGGCATCAATGAAACCATCATATAGATGGGTCTCCTCAAAAAGGAAAACGACCCTTACAATTTTTTTTTAAAGTTCTGAGATGTCCGAAACTGTAGTTTTACAGAAATATCATAATAAAGTCTATATAATAAGTATGTCATAAATAAAAAAAAGTGATAATGTTGTCCCTGAGCTCATGAATGAGGCGACTGATCTGAAGTATGAATCTATCCCTGATTTTCTTCTATGATTTTCCAGCTGCCCAGATTCTGCTGCAGACCATCTTTAGAAAGCTTGTCTGTTGTATCATTTTTGTCCCTGTAAATATGATGTAAAGAGAAACTGTTAAAAGATGATTTTAATACCATAATTTCTTCCAGCAAAGGTTTCAGAATTTGGTTATTGCATGAACTTTTCCCATTGACCCAATTGATAACATTTAATGAGTCTCCAAAGATCTGAATTGTGATGATGTTCCTTTGTATTAGCTAGCATAGAAGCAACTTCAAAGCTGACAATTATGCGTAGTTGTTTGTTCCTGTCCCTAGACCAACTGAGGCTTTGAGGGTATGGTTTACATTTTCATGGATAACTATTCCAGCTCCTGCCCTGTTGTTCTGTGAGGCACCGTCGAAAAAAGACCAGGGAGTGTCTTCTTTGATGTGGACATCTTTGTTTTTCCTTTGAGATTTATTCTCCACTGGTTTTGGGATACTTGAATAGATGGAGACACTTTGTATTGCTGTGACAGCTGCCGGGGTTTCCTTGTCCTGAAAAATGCTCTTGTTTCTAGTAATCCATACCCCCCAACATAGAATGAGGGGAAGATTCCACATATTCCCTTCGGGGTATTGTTGCCACCATTTTTCCCAGACCTCTGTTAGATTTTCTCCTCCCCATTCTATCCTTTTGTTCATCAACTTCTCTACCTCCCCCCATATTGTTTTGGTTTCTGAGCAATTTAGGAAGAGATGGTTGATGGATTCCGCTTCAGACTTGCATAAAGTACATCTCCCTAGACCGTGCATGTATCTTGACTGGAGTATGTCCCAAGTTGGAATTTTTCTCTTTAAAATACACCAAAAAAAAAGTCTAGCCTTTGCCGGACATTTAAGCTTCCATAAGTTCTTCGTCCACCATTCCTGATTTCCCCAGCCTTTCCTAGACATGATGAATTTGTATCCACTTTTTGGAGAGTACTCTCCATTTTCTGCATGTGCCCAGAGCATCTGGTCCATAGTGTCTTTTAATCTGACGTTTGATCTGGAAAGCTCTTGAGTATATGATTTCCAATCGTTCCACCATCTTTGCTCAGATCTAGATCTTCTCCATTTTTCCAGGCTTGTCCCCACATAGATGAATGACCAACTTTTTCCACCTGATTTAGTGTGAGAATGCCTTTACTTTCTAAGTGCCTGATTAATCCGGGGGATAAAGCATATTTCTCATTGAATCCTACCCACGGGTCCCTCCCTATCTTTAAATTCCTTCCGTTTCCAATCTTCCATGCTAGTCCTTGTTCAATTAATTTGAGGGACTCCACAGTTGCTTTCCATATCACCGACACATTCTTCTTCTCCTTTGCTGGATTCCTAATCCATTCTTCTAAAGGCACTAGTTCTATGTATTTCCTTTTCACCACTCTGGTCCATAAGTTTTCCATCTTTATGAGTCTCCAACCAGATTTTGCAGTCAGCGATAGGCTGAAATCAGGAAGACTTTTTATCCCCCATCCTCCCCAGTCTTTTGGCCTTGCCACCTTTTCCCAGGCTACCCATGGAAGGACAGAGATCTCCTTGGAGCCAGCCCAAAGGAATCTGCTACAAATTCTCCTTATTTTCTCCAATATACCTTTAGGAACCCATGTTAATGCTGCCCAGAAAACTGGAATGGCCGATAGAATTGCTTTGATTAGAGTCAATATCCTAGCTCTGGACAGCCATTTAAAGCTCCAATGGGAGATTTTGGCTTCTATTTTGGCGATTAAATAGTTCCAGTCCTCTTTTTTATATGCATTTGGTTTGAGCCAGAACCCTAGATACTTGAAGGGGGATTCCATATTACTTGTTTGATAAGGAAAATACAATTGCATCTGTGCTCTTTCTTGTCTGGCTAGGCCTTCCATTATTAACTGAGATTTCCTAGAGTTTATCTGCATTCCTGTAGCTTTCAAGAATAGGTCAAGAATGTTTTTTAATTCCTTTATTTCATTAGATTCTCCATTTGTGAAAACCAATATGTCATCAACAAAAAGGATATGTGAAATGTTCATGTTTATAGCTACTTCAAGACCTTTTACCTTACCTTCCCTTTTGGCCTTTTGAATCAGCTGGCTTAACCCTTCTGCTACTAAAAGAAAGAGTAGAGGGGACAGAGGGCAGCCTTGTCTTAATCCCCTCTGTCCTTTGAAAAAGGGAGTAGCTGCTCCATTGATGAGGACTGCATAGCTGACATTTGTAATACACCCATAATCCAGCTGATGAAATCTGTTTTGAAACCTAAATGAGTTAGAAGCATTTGGATATATATCCAATTTATTCGGTCATAAGCTTTGTATAAGTCAATTTTTAAAACTGCTCCCTTCTTGTTCTTCTGTTTAACACTATGCAATACCTCTTGTGCTACACCAATTGCTTCATGAATTTGTCTTCCATTTAAAAACCCAAATTGTTCCATTGAAATGTGCCTTGACAGAATTGGTTTAATTCTAGTCGCAATCACCTTTGCAATGATCTTATAAATACTGTTGCATAATGATATTGGTCTGAAGTCTTCATAGGTTTCAGGAACTTCCTTCTTCGGAATGAGGGCTATAAATGTTGCGTTGAAGGGGACTGTAGACCTCTCCTTTCTTCCTGGACTCTTCTACTACATCTGTTATTTCTGCTCCAATCAGTTCGAAGAAATGGAGAAAGAGTTCTATGGTCCATCCGTCTGGCCCAAGGCTTTTTTCTTTTGTCATAGATTTTATGACACTTTCAACTTCCTCCTTTGTGACTGGCCTGTGCAGATCCTCTGCTTCTTCCTCCTCCACGTACCTTGGGAAACATTGTGTTGTTTTGATCACCTCAGTAATGGTGATCTCTCCTTGGTCTGCAAATAAATTCTAGAAATGATTTTGTCCTAATGCTGACAGAGATTCAAATGTCTTTGCGTCCCTTCCTTCTTCATTTTCTAGGTTCCAGATAGTGTTTACAGACTTCCTCCCTTTTACATAATTGCGAAAAAAACTTGTGTTTTCATCCCCTGCTTTAAGCCAAATTGCTCTGCTCTTGAGCCGCCATTCCTCTTCTTTTTCCAGAAGGATTTGACTTTTGAGCTTCTCAAGGTGGAGGATCCTCTCTTTTGATTCCTGTGAAGCGTATCCGTCCTCCTCTATACTTTCCAGATTTTGAAGTTCCTCGCTTATCCGGGTAATTTCCTTGTTCTGTTTTGCCTTCCTGTCTTTCGCCCATGTTATAGTTGCTTTCTTCAGCTTTTTGAGATTTTCCATGAACATGAACCCTTTGTCTTCTGAGGTACTATTGTCTGGATGCCTCCATATTTCTTTAAATAATTTAATGAAAGAATCTTCTTGTAACCAAGATGCATTGAACTTGAAAGGTGCTGGCGGCTTTGGAGGAGGTTTAGTGAGTTCCAAATAAGCTGGGAAGTGATCCGAAGCCCCTCCTTCTTCAACCCATTGCCTAAACATTGGGATCGTGGAAACATTGGGATCGTGGAGGATAATTCTTTATTAATGAGAAACCTATCCAGTCTTTTAGCCACTCTTGCTTCTCCTACTCTCCTGTTCCTCCAAGTTGGCTTTAGCTTAATAATATTTACATCAATAAGGTTATTAATGGTTAAGAGATTTTGGAAGAAATCTGACAACGAATCTTCCCTAGCCGAGGGACCCCATGCCTCTGCTCTTCCAATTGAGAAATTTAAATCGTCGCCCAGCACCATGTATTTACTCTTCAGTGTTGAATTGGACATCAAATCGGTCCAAAAAGCCACCCTCCCCTGACTGGGCCCATATATGTTTAAGATTGTTAAAGGGAAGTCAAATTCGGGGGATTGAAGTTCCATGCCCATCACCTGCTTCATGCCCCATAGGTTCCTGATATGTATTCTCCCTTCCCTGTATCCTACTGCCAGCCCACCTGAATGTCCTTCTGAATCCATGGCCAAGAATTTCCAGCCTGGAAGGAGAGCATTTAGCACCAATTCTACATCTGATCCGTTCCCCAAGGTCTCCTGAAGTAGAAGGATATCTGCCTTGGAATTCATTATCAACTCCCTGAGGGCCAGTTTTTTGGGTTTACTGGCCAAACCCCTATAGCTCCATGATGTAAGAATCATTCCAGAACATCGTCAGGGGCTTGCATCGCTCTAAGTGCCCCAGTGATTGATTGTTGCTTCCCATCTGCCACATCATGTTTTGCTTTTATCTGGGCCATGGAGAGTTTTGATTTCCTTCCCCTTTTCTTCCGGTTCAGACTCTGGAGAGGGGACTGACCAATGCCGCCCATAGCATCTAAGGGAACCGATTTGGAGTCCAGGGATGTAAGATTATATGGACACGAATGTTGATGGGCTGGGGGGATAGGGTTAGAAGGAGCATCATCACAATTCAGATCTAAGGAGGGTATTGCAGCCGAGATGATTTCAATGCAGTTTTCCATTGAGGTTCTAACATGAATTTCGTTTAATTCATTGATATCAGAAATGAAAAATTTTGAAGGAGATTTAGAGGCCAGACAATCTTTATTTATTTCTAAATTGAGAATAGGGGAAAATTTTGGATCTAAGCACATACCCTTTGCGCCTTCGCTCTCCAAGGGGATTTGAGTTGCTGGCACAGTGATCTCCATACTTGTTGTTGCATCCTCGAGCTCTGGATCTTTTTCTGCCCTTTTGAGCTGAGGATCTTATGTTTCTATGGTTAGTGTCTGCCCCCCCTGATCAAGATCCGTCTCCATTCCTTCTTCTGTCTGTTGTGCTACGGCCTCCTTCCGTTGGAAGATCAGGTTTTGGCGAACAACCTTCTCAAATTGAGCTTATGTCCTTTCAAATCGTCTCCTTCGCCTTCTTAAGGGGCATTCCTTGGCAAGATGACCGTAGACATGGCATCTATGGCACCTAAAGGGCAAATATTCATAGTCCAGAATCTGTTCGAAGACGAATTCTTTGTACTAGAGATTGATTTTCTTTGCTAGCCCTCCGCTGGGATTTAGATTGACAAGAATCCTTGCCATAGCCTTATTCTGAGATTGCTTGAAGGACAAGTCCACTTCCAGAAAAGTACCCAGCTTGTTCCCTATAGCCTTGAAAACTGATTCGACCCACATGAAGGAAGGTAATCCTGGTGCCCTCACCCAAACCGGAAAGACATCTGTTTTCTCATGAACGGCATCGAACAACCGACTCCATTTTTTTAACAGCACTGGTATGTTCCTGAAGGCCCAATTCTTTTCGACCACCCAATTGGCCGCCTCTTTCTGCTCGAAACGCACCATGAACCAACCCTTTGCTAGGGTCGAAACCTCGAATCCTTTAATGAGGTCAGACTGCCAATTTTGTTCCCCCCAAGATTTAATGAAATTTGAAGTGAATTTTTTCCCCCTCGCCCTACCAACCAAGGTGCATTCAGCCACCTCCATAGCCTCTTCAATCTGCACGTCCATTCCCAAAACCAAATTCCCTTCCAAATCCTTCGAATTAATTGGTCTCTGTTTTTTCCTTTTCTCACCTTTTTTCCTTATCCCATCTATCTCCTCCCTTGATTCCCTGTTTGTCTCCTCCCTTTCCTGCTGCTCCCGACCGAGATTCAAGGAAGAAAGCCTTTGCTCTAAAGGGGCTAGAACCGAATTGCTAATAGAGAAATTGATAGGTTCAACTGTGGATTGTTTTCAAACCTAGGACTCAAAGGTTGATCTGGTAGGGTTCTTGCATGGATCTGGAAGTCCTTTAGTCTCGTCATCCCTCCGTCCTTCAATCCTTTTGGGGCTGCCCTGACCTTTGGCTATGGATGCCCTGGTAACAGCCGCTACCCTTCCGAAACCCCCTTCATTTCTTTGCCCTGAGCTTGAACCAAAGATAACGATATCCTCTAAGCCTCCAGAGAGAACCGGTCCAATGTATGGGGATTTCCCTTTGCTGCCTTGGAGGAAATGTCGTGGGCCTGCATGCAGGTTGTTTTCGCCCTCCTTGCTCATCTGCTGCAAATCCTTGGCTTCCTGGTCCAAGTAATCATTCCCTTCCAACTTCTTGGCCGAGGGAAGAGAGGCTTGGCTGATCCTTTGCGGTTCTATGGAAAGAGGATTGGAGCTTAGAAATTCTGGCACTCCAAAGTATCGTTCGATGTTCTGTGCTGTCGGGTCTTTCCCCCAGACCAACAGAATATCTTCCATTGCCGGATCTAGGTCCACAAGTTTTCCGTTAACCACGGTTACTGAGAGGGTGAGGGTTCACGAGGTTACGCCTTTCAGTTTCAATTCCAGCATAGTGTTTCTACCCCCTATCCTCAGAAGAAAACCCTCGATACTGTGTTCAAACCTAAGCTCCCAGTTGTCAGCCCTACGCTGACCTCGACCGCCAGTTGTCCATTCCCTGTCGCTATCCACCGAAGGGTTGTTCCTCACTGCAGCTCAAGCCAGGTTCCTACGTTGATGCCTTAAGCCCGCGGCCTGGCTGGCCCTGGTTCCTTCCTAAGAACCTACGCCCAAACCCTCGCCTGTGCCTCCATCATGAGGCGAAAATAGGTTGTTTCCCTTCATATAGTTTTTAACTTGTTTATAGTTTTGATGATCTTAAACTCTATTTTTGCAGGTCTTCATGAACCTTTCACACCTTTACCAGATGAGTTTTGAAGCTCATTCTCCTTTTTCTAGTTTGCTTTCAAGTTTTTAAAAGAAACAGTTGTTGGGTTGTGTTATATTCTTTCCACGACTAACCTATGTAGTGAACCGGGGGGTTAGAGGGGGGGCGGGTAGGCCCCCTCTATGGGGTTCGGGGCAGCGCCCC
>APFE030824671.1:384398-395899 GCA_000404065.3 Pinus taeda | reverse complement strand
AAAAATCAAGCTGGTAGTCTCGATTTTGAGATCCAGTGGGAAATCTCTGTGTATATGTGTTTTATGTGTTATCCTCTCGCATTTTTATTTTTCCTGTGATTTAGAATTCGTATGCAGGTAATTTTTGTACGGGGTTAAAACCTACAACAGTAACGATCCTCATCAAATCAGCTAAACTGGGAAGTTTCTGAACCTTTAGTCTGTTTCTTTAAGCATTGTTTTTATTAAAAAATGGTTAAGATGCTTTTTGCATTTTTTCGCTTTGAAACAAGAAAATTTACAGTGGACAGAAATTTTTCATTTGGGCTGAATTTTATTTTCACTGATATCAGAAGCCTAGATGCTTATAACTCTGCAAGATAAAATTCACTGGATTCTCAACAAAAGAGGAGCATTCACATGATTATCTTCTTTTACTCTTTTATTGAGACATTTGTATAGTTGATCTTGTTGGGGTTGGTTCTCTAAATTTAGATTTTTAGTCATGATTTGATTTTGGTGACTCCACCATGCTTTATGTGAAAGACCTTTTACTCACCCAAAAGTGGTTGACACACATGGGAAATATTTAAATCTATCTATTTCAGTGAATTTCATTTATCATTAAAGGTATATCTTTATGGAACCATAAAACCATATTGCTTTAAATATTTTTCATGGAGGAACACACATCCTTATTAAGTAATATAGTTTATCTTTTAAAGGAAAAAATGGATTTGAGTTTAACTCAATGGATCCTTCCCACCCCTCCACTTTATAAAAGCCTCTGATTGATAGTCGTGGGGAAAGAACTTGGAGTCAACATTATGAAAGTATTATGTCCATTAAACATAAGTCTCTATTACCATCCCACCTCTTTCACTCAAGTACATCATAAACTAAAAACTTGCAAATTTGCTTATCAAAAGGGTGATTAAAATAGGAATCACGGGAAATACAAGTAAACCCGTCGAGGTTATGGACACTTTCTGGCAGCGGGGCTAGGCTTGTATGGCATAAAAGACAACTTCGTCGGGGTATTGTTCAGGCTCACTGGCAACGAAGCGATGTCAGAGACCATTCATAACAATGGATATATGCTTTATCAAAACAAAAACAAAAAAAATCCTATCTGTACCATCTCCTATTTTTCATATGAGGTAACTTTAAAATAAATTTCTCCCAAATTTGGATTCATGACTTTTACTTAAGTCTGCTTTGAGTACTTATTTTTACAAACTCATATTACTTAATCTCTTTAAGTGGGACTCATCGAAATGTTTAATTATTAGATGGTTTCATGAACTCCATTATTTTTAACCTTTGAGTAAATTAAAGTTCATTATCTTTAATCAGAGATAATTGGTTCTTCCTAGTGTGTCACCATTGTTGTAGGAAAAATCGATCACCCCCATTTTTTACTTATTTACTTCAAATAATGGGGACCCTTTACATTAATTTTTGGCTAAACATCTTTTATGATTTTCATTTACTTAATTATCCTATAATTTTTCCATTTTTTCATTTTTGTTGGATTTCTATTTGGATTTCATTCAATTCGAATTTTGGCAAGTTTTCCATTAATACTTGTTTCACCTCATTTGGTCAACCAGTTTGTAAATGGAACTCCTTTGAAGTTTGATTATTTTGTCGTCTGGGTTAAAAAACATACAAAATGTATAATATTTTAAATTTTGCAATTAAAATGGTATTTCATTGTAAATATTAATCCTTAGTTAATTTTTACTATTTTATTTTTATTTTTCACTAACGGTGCTATAAAATGATCCATCCAAATCGTAAAATGGTTAAAAAAATGTTTTCGAGATCTCAGGTAATTTATTCCAATTTCTTACTTTAAAACCAATTGTCCAACTTGAAATCTCAAATTGCAAAGTGGTTGTAATTCATTTTGTAGAATTTTTAATTCCATGTGGGCCCCACTTCACATCACCTCTTCCTTTCCAAAATCCCAATTCAAAACCGGAAATAAAAATCTCCATCTGATTTGAAACTTGCAATATCGCAATATCACAATATCGTGTATCGACATTTTTTTATGTAATGCGCTTTTACAAAGTTCCGACATAATATTTCTCTGATTGTCAATAGAGTTTTATATGCGTACCTATTTCGTTTATCATAATGTATGGGTCGAGCTCTTTATGACTCCCATCACCGTGACCTCACTCCACCCTCCACCTCACCTTCCACTCCTCCATTAACCACTCATCCTCACGTAATGTTTGGATTAGTTTGCTAATATATGAGTTTGTTTTGGTTTGAAGTTTTAGTAATATGGTTTTTTAAATAATTAATAAATTATATTATAATTTTAATATAATTAAATTATAATATTAATATATATAATTATATTTATTTTAATTTATTTTAATTATTAATTAATTAAATTCGTTCATAATTAATTAAGTTTGATAACATAGTTACAATTAAATTAGCATTAATTAAATAAATAATTGTAATTGTAATTTAGGATTAGATTTCAATTAAAATATTTCATTTTTAGCCTAGGCAACAGATTTTTCAGAATTCTAGCAGTTTTGACTCCCCAACTTTAAATGCTTATAAGTTGAATTTTACTTGGCCAAATGAGGCCCAAAACAACTCGTTGGATAGATAAAATCATGGAGAATATTTATGAAGTGGTTTCATAACCATATTTGATCGTTTAATGAGACTAAAATTCAGCATATGATCAAGCTACGATTTTTTAAACAAAAATAATTTCCTAAGTTTAATTTTTTGTATTTTCATTTGCCCACAACTTCTATTGAGTGCAGATCCATTCGTCTGTGTTATCCTTGACGAATTAGATCCTCAAAGACATCAATATAAAGCTCATATTTCTTTTTATTTAATTGTGTAATTAGGTTTTGATTGGATATGTTTTATATTCCAGATTTGATAGTTTGATTTTAATTAAATTTTGATTGATTTTTGCAGGGAAACAATTGAAGACATAAGGAGAAGAAAATTTCAATCAATTAGAATTCTCCAAAAATAGAATAATAGGATTTTGGGCCAATGAAAACTGATTGAGTGGAACTACTCTTCAACAACTTTCCTATTGAGAATTCTTTTTGTAAAATTATAAATAGTAGATTGTAGAATGTATTAGAGGATTCTCTTCTCTGCAATTCTGGAATTATTAAAAGCACTATTGTAATGAGGATTTAGAATTATAGGTGAGAGGAGATAAATTATCAGATTTGGGGGATTATTTCAAATTTTTCTTTTGCATTTTGAATTATGTATGAAGGGCAAAGCTTGCACTATTGCAGCTCTTGTTTTAACAACAAAAGTTCAAATCATTGTAAAGGCTTGTTGGAGACAAGAGCCATAGAAACATATTCAATAAATTGGTATTTATAATACTATTGTTTTAAATACTAGTTTCATTTTATGATGTTAGAATGTGTCATTTTATTCATATTTGTGCACTATTGTCAATATGAGTAATCTTCCTCAATAATATGTTATTATTTATCTTTCCTTGTGAGTTGAATTTTGATTTCCGAGCAACTATTTGCTCAAAATATGTCTTTTAATTTTGATTTAACAAACAATAATATTCTATGAACAAATTCCTTATATTATTGTTAATCATTCAAGTTATTGATTTAATAATCAACATTATTTTGTGAACTATTTCCTAAATGTTATTGACTAATTATTTATGTTAATAAATCTCTTAACATAATGTGTTTTGGCATTCAGAATGTCAGTTAATTGAACTACTTCGTTAGCTTGATATTTATTATAAGCCATACATATTTAAATCCCAATCATTTAAATATTGTGCTCTCGGTTGGGTTAGATCTATGTCTGCCTAATTGAGATAAGATTAAGATATTTCCTTTTGCTTGCATTTTAGAATAATTTTGCATTTAGATTTAATTCTATATTTCTAGAAGTCCTCTTCCCAAAGAGGAAAACTTTAGTTGTGGCTTGGTTGATCCCTAGATTATCTTAAGGATCACTTTCTTGCCTAATCAGCAAGAGGGTTCATCTAATGTCTCTCCTCTATTGGTCGATGAAATTCATATCTTAAGCCATCGGAGATAGAGAGAAGGTAACTAGACCTAGTTTAACTAGTCAGAACCATCATTTCAATGGAAAGGAGTTGCTCTAAGGTCCAAACCGGGTTGTCCACCTTATACTTCGAGCCTTCAACAAGACCAAAATTTTGAACCCATATTCATGCTACACCTTGTGATCATTAAGGTATTGTTGAATTTCATAGATAACTATCATATATTTATATCATAAGTGACACCTTTGAGAAGCAAGTCCTATACATTGATCTCTGTACAATATTAAATTTCCTCAATTCATCCTACAGTCATACTTATGAAGTGTTATTGTATATATATGTACATATACTGGATGGACATCTATTGAAGACAAATTTATTCAAGTAGCATCGCAATAGTGACATTATAAATGTTAATTTTTCTTAGGGCTAAATTGTTCTTTTCTTTAGATAATTTCATTTCATCATTTATCTATATTGAATTCACCCCACAAAATTATAACATAATTAGCAACATATGCAATAACGTAGAAAGAATAATATCATAAATAATGCAATGGAACATAAGGAACGATAGAAAAAACCAGGGAAAAACCCCACAAAAGGGGAAACCCTATCAAATTATTCTTCTTATTAGATTCTCATAAAATGTTCAGCAAAAAGAGAGTACAATATTCTAGGTTCTTCAATCACAAGACTATCCAACAAAATAAACCAACCAATATCCAAAAATATGATCCCAGCAACTATATTGATCATAGATAACTTTTCTAGCATGTGGTCGTTTGCGGTCAACTGTCACCTGAAACCCTAGTTATCGGTCACATGGAGCAAGTGATCTTATGTGTGGTTGAAGCATTCCAACCACATGGAGAGGCTTCTATGCATGCCTCTAAGGCCGAAAATTTCCTATGACAACCATGCGGCTATGAACCAAAAACCCTTAATCCACACGTGTGAGCTTCAGACCCTACAATCTCAGATCTATACGAACCAATATTTGTGAACCAAGTTCAGACCTATTGGAGCCAAACCAAAGAAGAGAGAAGAAGAAAATGCTTGATGATGATCTCCAAATGAGAGCCACTTGACTTGTATTTATAGCCATCCAAGGGTGTCATGTTTCCTTTTAGGGCCTACCTATCCTTTTGTGCACATGTGGGTTTCCATAATAAAATTTTATTTTTTCTTAAGCAAATTAAATTCTTCCAAGGGACAGGAGGGGTCTTTCTTGATAAGGAATATTGCCCAAATTATGAGGAAATTTTTCCTTGAGTTACCAAATTAACACTCGCTCTCAACTTGGGATAAGTTACCGATTGCAACATATGTCCCATCAAAAATATCTCGTCAACAAATGTCACCTTGACTAATCTTTGCATATCTTTGCTCATATATTCTCATCCCTACTCATATATGCTCATATGTTGAACACTCTCAAATCTAAAAGGAATAATTTGACATTGGAGGAGAGCCCATGCTACCATCGTTTATCCATCAGGGAGCCACTACTATCACTTGAAATCGCTGCCAGTAGGGAGCCTAATGCTACTACGCGAAAATCCGGAATCACTGCCAGTAGGGAGCCTAATGATACTATGCGAAAACGAATGACAATGAGAAAAGTCGTATGGGACACTCTCACTTCATGTTTGCGATAATGGGGAAGGTCCTAGGGGACATTATCACCCCAAGTCATCTCACATAGGGGAGCATCTGACTACCACCCTATATAGAGCAATACACGAGATACCACTTACCAAGAAAGGATCAAAACCATCCCATTGTGCAATAAATGGGCAAGATACCACTTTTTATTAAATGTAAGGATCACAACCATTTTATTTCATGTTGATATTCACAACAATGACCCTTAAGAGTCATGTGGTAGAACACCTGTATCACAATCTGAGCTTGGTTGAAATACCTAAATTACCAAAGGTAAGGATCACACACCCTCAAGCCTCCTCAACCTGTTGGCCAGATGGGGAGGGACAATCCCAATAAGCTCGACTTGTGGGTATGATTCCAACTGGGGTATACTCTACTAGACCAAGATAGGGGGAGATACCCAACTTGTCAAAATGGCCAAGGATCACGCACACTTTATGGGTGACAATAGGGGATATTACCAGCATACTACAAGATTATGGATCACACACACCTATTGTCCAGAGTTCCCTCAACCCCAAGAGGTCTTCGGATCAATTCCTCACCCTATGAGCTGAGACAAGGAGAAAGAGCTAGCTCAATGTCCTTGATCATCCTGGACCCTTACTCAGGAGGGTCACATCCATTAATCCATGCTACTCTTTATAGAGCATAAACATATCAATGTGATCATATCTAATACCAACTCAAAAAATTCACTGAAGAGTTTATTCATATTGATTTATGTATTTCTTTTGAGCAACAGTCCTCTTTTTTCTTGTTCATATAAAACATCAAATCAAATATTATGTTAGAGAAAATACATGTCATAAAATGATACCTTATTCATCTTTCCTCTCACAAAGGAAAAACACAAGCCAGTGCTTGTCTCATACAACAACACTGTCTCAATTTATGAAGATATCTCTATCCCAGATATATACGGGATTCTCTGCCAATTGGAACCTAGTCTTATTTGTCGCAATATGTCATGGTCGTATCCAGAAAATGCTCAAACAAATATCTCAAAGAGTTTACTTAACCAAACTATCTCACAAATAGTCGTGCTAGCAACAATGTACTCAACCTCGATTGTGCTTAAAGCTATGAACTTCTATTTCTTTCTCTTCCAAGATGTCATGGCAGATCCCAAGATAAAGCATCACACAAATGTGATTTTATTATCAATAATGTTTATATATTAGTTAGCATTAGTGCATCCATGTAATCATACATCTCCTGTAGTACATCTTAGACCAAAATTAATCGTCCCATGTAGATTATTTCAAAATGTGCTCAACAACAACCCAATTTGTATGAAGCGGTTCAGACATGAATTGACTCAAGGTGTTCACTATAAAGCATATATCTAGACTGGTGTTTACAAGGAACATAATGTCTCAATGATCCAAAATCTATGCATAATTTCTTGAAATTCAATTCCATTGGGATGTCAAAGGATTTGCATTCCCACTTTCCAATTCTCTTCAATATCTTCATAACATATTTTCCTTTTCCAAAATTCTAATCCCAGAAAGTAGTGCATCATGTCAAGTTCCTTCATCTCAAACTAGGAGGCCAACTCCCTCTCACGTCGATCATCAAAGACTCATTACCTATTAAGAATATATCGTAAACATATGAAGCCAAAATCAAAGGCATACCTTGTACCACTTTGAAATATAGGTTTAGATCAGCACTACTTCCAAGCTTCACCATGTAACTGTCAATGTATACATATCAAGTTCAGGGAGCTTGCTAATTATACAATGCTTTTTGCAAACATAACTTTGATCAAATCAATATACCTAGATTCAAACAAATTGTTAGAAAATTATATATTACAAAGCAATGGAATACATAAAATATTGCAGAAATATAAACACAAAAAATGCATAAAATAAGAGAGACACAGATATACATGGTTCACCTAGTTTGGGCTACGCCCACGGAGAAACATCTAGTCATTCCTTTTATATTATCCAGCAAACTGAAGAGATACAACCTACAACAGATCCGTTGTAATTCCCTCTTCGCTCTCAATCTCCTCTCTCTTCCTCACTCAGAATACAGATCTACATAGACACAATAAAATTCCCTCACATATAGTGAGGGGGTACCTTCTAGGGACAAAACCCTAAATTAAACATAACTTCTACCGTTAGATCTCCTCTTAATGAACGACCCAGATTGACTATGAAATTACAACATTTTACAAGGCAATTTTACATCTATTTTTTGCTTCGAGGGCGCTATCCCCGATCCCTCACCAAGGGGGGATCCTAAAGATCGCTACCCCCCTTGGACCCCCCTTGCGGTGCAAATAGTACGGGCAGTGTTGCCACCACATTACGAACTAGGATCCAATGCGGTGATGCCTCTGAATAAAGAAGATAATCAGGCTCCAAACTTCATGGTTTTCACGTCCGAAGGTTGAAAAAGTGACACGTGGAAGGTCTTACAAGTCTGCTCTACTAAACCAATCTATAATCAGGTCATCGTGGGATATTTGGCATAAATCTTTCTTGAAGAATCCTATATTGATCAGACTGGTGGGGTTAGAAAGAGGAATCAGAGGGCTACCATAGGACGCAATTTCATACCTTGGATATCCAAAATTATAGAGATACAACATATTCAATATTGAGCTCCTAAAAAGCGAAAAAACGATGTGTAGCTTTTTTAAAAAATTGATAAGTTTGGTTTGAAAAATTAGTTTGAAGTGATTCAAAGGGAATAGTGAGGCATAATTATCATTAATTGATGCACCAAAGAAATAAAATGGAAACACCTACTAAGCAACCTGAAATATCTACCATGACTCATGAATAAGAGGACCCCCCTGTAGCATATATTTTACGGCTACTTTTCCGCCCCATTATGAACTAGGGTCCAATGCGGTGATACCTTTGAATACAGAAGATAATCGAGCTTCACACCCAACACAAATCAATATTGTGTAGTCACATCAACCAAGTCTTAGTACCAAGCCTTAAATTCCAAACTAAACTAATACCAAAGCCATAAAAATTTTGGCCAATATCCTTGTTAAACTTTTCAATCCAAGTCCCTAAGTACTTGGTTACAACTTTGTTTATTGTCATAAAAAAAATTGTCATTTACTAAGTAATATCAAGACAAACTTCATCAAACCATCCAACTGGTCATATTATGAATCATTTATGTCACTAAATGTAAATGCATACACCAAGGACAAATCATATAAGTTTCTGCCATCCATTCATTATGAGATTTTTGTAATAGCTAGAATAAAATTACTGCATACTAAGGAGTAATCCTTTACTATCATACAAGTTCAAATGATCAAATCAAGACAAATAACATACTGATATGCATAACTACATACCCCTGCAAACATAAAATGAGTCAATACATACACATTCTATGGAACAAGTCGAACATTTTGTAGATCTTACTATCCCTTAACTTCATTTCTCATACATTAGAGAAATTTTGAGGTAAAAAATTGTCCACAGAAAAAATGTAAAACCAAAATAAACTTTATAAGAACCAATAACATTCAAGATAATGAAAACAAACATGGGGGATGATTCACCATTTTTGGAGTAAAGAAGTAAAAAGATTAAAAAATTAAAGAACTACATTTTCAACTCGTATTTTCAACTTATCTCCCTATAGTTTTACTCAAATTTCTAGCAGGAACACTTGTTGGATGCAGAATTTAATTCCCCATCTAAGGAGTACCCATGTCAAATACTTTCAGTGGACCCTACTACATGAAAAATGAGAAGTACATGAAAAAAACATCATTGTGATAATGTTTTTTAATGTATTTTTCACTTTTCATGTAGCAGGGTCCATCGAAAGTATGCAACATGGGTAATCCTTGGATGAGGAATTAAATTACGTATCCAACAAGTGTTCCTACTTGAAATTTGAGTAAAACCTTAGGGAGATAAGATGCAAATATGAATTGAAAAATAGATTTTTCTTTTTTCCCTCTAAAATTTGATTATGTAATCTAATCTTATTTTATTATATCCATTATTATTTTATAATATTCCTTAGGAAGCCAATTTTAGATCTCAAAATTTCTCTAATGGAACTCTTTATCGTACTCTGGTGCGCTCTTGGTTTTGTGCATAGGTTTTAGTTTTGAATCCTATAGGCCCAGTCGCACCCATAGGCCTTCTTCTGTGTGGTTGGGAGGCTTATAGCCGCACCTTTAAGCCTTTCTCCCAATGATTGGGGATTGGACTAAGAGAAATACTCTCTTCCTAGACTAGAATTTGCCAAAACTTCTTCCTTCGTTAACATCATATAATTATCTATTCATGTCCAAAAACCTTGCTTCAAAAATCAAGGGTTTTATATTCATTTACTGCGAATAATAATTGGTGTTGGGATCTTATGGAGAGTTTCTTGTAGGAATTTACAGGGTAAGTTCCTCAGACAGAACACCAAAGGACACCGCTCACAAACAGATCACAGATCAATACACCAATATTTTGATGTGGTTAAAACCCTCAAAGAGGGAAACAGTCCTAACATCCCCCCTTAAGAACAACTTGGGATAGGATTGAAGGATTTACAAATATGACACAATAGGAGAAGGAAGGAGGCACTAGAGCCTATCCCCCCTTAGTGACAACTTCCTGAACTCCAACCATAAATCTAAGTTTAGTAAACTTCGCCTCCGTGAGAGCCTTTGTAAAGATGTCTGCAACTTGATCATCTGTTGAACAATATTGCACTTCAAGAACATGGTCATGAGTGAGCTTCCTGATGAAGTGCATGTGTAGTTCAATGTGTTTGCTACTCTTATGTTGGACTAGATCTTTGCATGGTTGAATGGCACTTTGATTATTACACCAAAGTGTAGTCGGATGCTGCTGCTGAAAGCCAAACTCTGATAAGATCTGTCGAAGCCACAAGGCTTCCTTACTAGCTTCTACGGCACCACGATACTCTTCTTCTACTGAAGAAAGAGAAATGGCACCTTGTTTCTTGCAAGCCCATGTAATAGGTCCCGAACCAAGAGTGAACACATAACCGGCAGTAGACTTCCGATCATCAGGGTCACTAGCCCAATCAAAATCAGTGAAACCAACCAATAGAGGAGATGCTTCGGCACTATAATGAATTCCAAACTGAACTGTACCTCGAACATAACGAAGTATTCTTTTAGCTGCTTTCTAATGACTTTCACGTGGGGTTTGCATAAACCGAGCAATAAGACCAACAACAAAGGAAAAGTCAGGACGAGTATGGGTTAGATACAAAAGTTTTCCTACAAGTTGACTGTATAAGGTAGCATCAACTTCAGGGGAAGTACAAGTGACTGAAAGTTTGACTCCAAACTGAAAGGGAGAAGGAGCTGGCTTACAATATTCCATGTGAAAATGGCGTAGAAGATCACAAGCATACTTGGATTGGAAGAGGAAAATACCTTCCTTGGATTGCAAGACTTGAAGACTGAGAAAATAATGTAAGTGTCCTAAGTCTGTCATTTCAAACTTCTTTTTAAGGTTGGACTTCACATGGTTGATAAGGTTGGGATCACTACCAGTGAGGATAAGATCATCAAAATAAAGAACAATAATGATAAGAGACTTGCCCACTTTCTTGGTGTAGATAGTAGTGTCAGAATGGCACCTAGAAAAGCCAAATTCTAAAAGAAAGCTATCCATTTTGGCATACCAAGCTCGAGGATCTTGCTTGAGACCATAAAGGGATTTCTTAAGCCGACATACAAGACTGGAGTCTATTTGTATAAACCCAATTGGTTGTTCCATATAGATTTCTTCATGCAAGTCCCCATGCAAGAAGGCGGATT
>APFE030824671.1:359982-382399 GCA_000404065.3 Pinus taeda | reverse complement strand
AATTTTAAGAGTGCTCCAAATGGATGTTATGCTTCTTCATTGCTGCTTCCAAGGCTTCCATCTTCTTAAAGTGTTTAGATTCTAAGTGGCAATGTCTATCAGTCTTCTTCCCTTTGTTTTTATTTGCCTTATCATTCTGGTGAAATGATTTTTCATTTTGAGGCTGAAATTGCTTAGGACCCTTGTTTGGTTCTTTTTAGGATACGACTTCTTAGGATTCTTTGAATTTGGTTGTTGCTGGGCGGTTAACACTTTCTTAGAAGAGTTTCCAAGATTAAGAAGACCAAGGTGTAAGAGTTTTTCTTGTTCTCTTATTAAAGAATCACAAAAAGCATCAAAGGAAGGGGGCTTGTAGTCATGTCCTTGAGAAATGAAGGCTTCTCTTGTAGAATGGAAGGTGGAAACAAACACAGAGTAGGCTGGTCCCAAGTTAGAAAGAATGCAATAGATAAGGGCACTGTCTGCTTTCTTAACTTTAGCACCTAGAGATATCTAAGGGTCTTGAATTTGGACAAGAAATCTTAAATGCAAGAAAAATTATTAGGATCCAATGTAAGCAACTCATTTTCAAGTTGATGGGCTCTAATTTCATTTTTAATCCCAAAAACTTTAGTGAGTTGTTCCAATGCTTCATGAGGAGTTTCAAGTTCTGCAATATGGAATCTAAGATAAGGAGAAATAGACATCCCTATCAAACCACGTGCTTGATCTTGTCTATTTTCCCATTTTGCAACCTTGTCTTCATCTTTTGGTTTCTTCTCTTGGCCCATGGCTATTCTGTAGAGACCTTTACTTCTAAGTAAATATTCCATGTATGATGCCCATTGGAAGTAGTTAGTGCTGTCAAGAATAACTTGGCATGGAATTTCCATTTTAACAGAAACTGAAGCTATATATGCTAAAACTAAGTGTTCCAATGGAAAGATCTCGAAAAATTAGGCTGGTTAGAAAAAAACGGCTCTGAGAACGGCTTCCGGATGAAGAAGTTATGGCTTTTTGAAGAAAAGTTGATGAAGGCGCCAACGAAGTGCGGGAATGTGCGGAAATGAAAAAAACGCCCCTTTTCCAACAAAAAGGAGATTTGAACCCAAGAATTTACAGGGTAAGTTCCTCAGACATAACACCAAAGGACACAGTTCACAAACAGATCACAGATCAATATACCAGTATTTTGACGTGGTTAAAACCCTCAAAGAGGGAAACAGTCCACGATCTGAGCCAACGCGGCCACTTCAGACAATTTATTAATAAAAGAATGAAAATTTACATAAGCTTCTCTCATGAACGGTTAACCTACAAATGACCCTCCATGCGCTTTAAATAGAAATCATGGATCAATCGGGTGTTAAGCCACGGATCAAGTGTCGGTAATACCGAGGAGAGAATGAACCGTTGGATCACTACATATCGTGACCGTCGGATTGTAAGTTACAAATGTCGTAGTAAAGAAACACACTTTACCTAACTCTATACTAGACCAAGTTATACTTAACTATTCCTATGTGTCGGAATATCCTAACATTTCTCTCTCTAAATGAAAAGCCTCTTAAGTCATCATAATTCATGATATCAACCTATCTATCATAATATTCTTATGCAACAACAAAACTACCAGATCATGGATTCAAACTATATCAAGTTCCCAAACGTATATGCATCATAGTTATGGAAAATCATCATCAATTTCTTCATATGAACATGTCATCAATCATTCATCAAAGATTAGTTTCATATAATTAGGACAAGTGAATCTTCATAATCACGACATTCACTTCTTTATCACATTACTCAACCATCAAGTCAGGGCATCCAATTTTACCACATTGTCAAATTTACTAAGCTTATCAAAACCTAACCAAGATCAACAAGAATATCTTGAGTATCACTTTTACTATCAAGGTTACCATGCTTATCACAAGCATTAATAGTAATATCAAAATCAATGTTTATATCCTAATTTATAAGATCAGGAAATCCACCATGTCTAAAATGTAAGATACTTTCCAAATATCAATATATCACATGAACCTTGCAACCAAACTTACTTTCAAATGCATGCATGAGTCATTTGTGAAGGTGACATTCTCATCATACCTCAGGGCTTGGCTTGACATCCAATACTACAGCTAAATTGAAACAACATACTATACATACCTTGTAATATTTATATACCTTTTTCAATTTGTAACACTTATTTTTCAGTTGTAGCACTTGCATATTGTAATTTCTGAATTCTACTTTGAAAAAATTCCAAAACTTTTTATCAGGTACCTCTTTCCTTTTCCAACATCAACTCTTCTCTTCCTACACTAGCTTTCTTTTCCTGCACCTTAGATGATCCTCAATAAGGATTTTCTTATCACACCTCATATAGAGGTTAGAAGTATTCAGATACTCAAATATTCACGCAAGAAGTATAAGAAATAATCAAAAAAATAAGTCTAGTATCACAGAGAAATAACATAAATCTAAAATGTTCTTATCTTTAACAATAAGTGATCATCTCCCCCTTGAGCCAGCCTTCAAGAGTTATTATTATCCATTATCCATATATCAATGTTTCCTTCAATATTTCCAATCATCTTCATCAATAACTAGGCCTAATTGAGACTAGCCCATCTAGAGTTACATTGAATCTTGTCACAAGTGCTAGAACAACATCTCACTCGTCATGCTAGGGTTTCAAGACTGCATAACTCAAGCCTTTTTCATAATCTTGCTTTTCTTCCAAACCTGCACCTCATGATATCCATCAAACCCTAATAACTAGATAGCCTAAGGTTTCCTTCAAACCTAGCATTATTTTAGGTCTCCTTCATCTTCTCTTGCTTCCATCAATGATGTCTTCACAGGGGTGATCTTCAATGACTTTTCTTTAGCCTGTCTTTGGTACCATGTTAATTTTTCTTAGGGCTATATTGTTCTTTATTTTATATAATTTCATTTCATCATTTATATATATTGAATTCACCCCACAACATTATATCATCATTAGAAACATATGC
Source organism: Pinus taeda (assembly GCA_000404065.3). NCBI lineage: Eukaryota > Viridiplantae > Streptophyta > Pinopsida > Pinales > Pinaceae > Pinus > Pinus taeda. Next base: position 379,394 of record APFE030824671.1, on the reverse strand, counting down.
AATTATGTAGAAAGAACAATATCATCAACAATGCAACAGAAAGTAAGGAACAATAGAAGAAACAATTTCACACATAGAGACACCAAGATTGGTCAGAGACTACGGAAAAACCCCACAAGGGGGAAAACCCTTTCAAATTCTTATTCTTAATAGATTGTCATAAAATGTTCAACAAAGAGAGAGTACAATATTTTGGTTTCTTCAATCACAATATTATCCAACAAAACTAACCAAAAAATATTAAAAAATATGAGCCTAGCAACTAGAGTAATCAAAGATAATTTTTTCCAACCTACATTCAATTGCGGTCAACTATCACCTGAAAACCTAGTTCTTGGTCACATGGAGAAAGTGATCCCGCATGTAGTTGAATCGTTTTGGCCACATGGAGAGGCTTCTAAGCATGTGGCTACTACTGAAAATTTCATGTGAAAACCATGCGACTGCAAACCAAAAACCATTAATCTATGCATGCAAGCTTCAGACGCTACATTCTCAAACTTGTACGAACCAACTTCAGACTTGTGTGAGCCAAACCAAAGAAGAGAGAAGAAGAAAATGCTTGATGATGATCTCCAAATGAGGGTCACTTGAATTATATTTATATCCATACAAGGGTGTCCAATTTCCTTTTAGGGCCGACCTGTCCTTTTGTGCACATGTGGGTTTCCATAATATTAAAAAATAATAATAATAATTCCTTAACCAAATTAAATTCTTCCAAGGGCTAGGAGGGGTATTTCTTGATGAGGAAGATTGTCCAAAGGAAAGAATTTATGCTTGAGCTGCCAAATTAGCAATACAATTCACATGGTAGCTGGAGCATTTGATATCATCCATCAAGCAATCCTTGGAATTAATTGGCTCAAAATCTGAAGGTGAAGAAAGAAGCATGACTACACACTCTCTAATATACAAAGAATTTTTTGTGGATGTTAATACTAGGTCATGTATAAATACTTCATCACCAATTTGATTGCTGGCACTTATTTTCATGTTCTATGCCACAATTTTTTTCAAAGGCATGTATATTGGATTTGCTATGTTTGTCAATTTGAAAAGGCACATGTATAGGGTATATTATGTTGGAATATAATATATTCCTTGGAAGGTAATAATGTCTCTGTATTACATCGAAAGTTGTCCACAATCTTATGTAAAAGAGTAATACATTATATCCTGTATTTATTATGGCGTAGTATACTCTTCTATCCATTTATTATATAAAGAGGTGTTATTTTGGAGAATTATATTATCCCACATTTAATATGTGAGAGTAATTCCCCCACATCTCTGGGTATAAAATAGGGTCAAGGGAGCCTCTTAAGGCATATATTATTTTGTGATACCATCACATCTTATCCTGTGCTCACAACATACTGCTATTTGTATCGAGTTATTTGTAGTTTCTCTCTTTGTAAGATTGTAGGAGATTTATGGAGATAATAAAAAACAACCTTCCCATGGACGTAGCCCAATTGGGTGAACCACATATATCTGTTGTATTCTTTTTCCTTGTTCTCTTTCTATTCTTATTTATATGTTGATATTTTGTTGCTTTCTTAGATAGATAGCTAGTTTAGTAGATCTAATATTCTAACATGGTATCAGAGTCATGGATACTATGATCTAGCATCTTATTTGAATTTAACCATCAATGTGTATCTTTGTTTTTCTTATCTAGGAACTCATTATTTTTTGTACATTTTCTTTCTATTTTGTCGCCATTAGGCTTCTCTTAAATTTGGGCATGATTATACATATTTGAGTTTTTTTCTCACAACCCTAACTTTGTTATGTAGTTTTTTGCATATTTTTTTTCAAGGGGCCTTTGATTTTTTTTTTTGTAAGATCTATATGGTTTTTGGATTCTCCTCAAGGAGATCTATCTTCTGATTGTAAGATCTGTGATTTTTGTCCAATTTTTTGGTCCTTTTTTTGTAGGGTGACAGATTGGCAGACCGAGGGTTTAGATCAGAATTTTGACTGCATAAGTGGATCTCATATTAGAAACATTGCTAACAAGAAAAATTATAATGAATCTCAGGTAGCTTTATGTGCATTTGTTGTGTCGTATAGTAATTCTTCTTCCAATGTGGAATGGATAATGGATTCTGGTGCTTCTAAACATATGATTGATAATGTTTATTTATTTACATCTTATGACACTAATAAACACTCATCTCAGAAAGTTTTTATTGGTGATGGTAAAAAAAATTCGTAATTGGTTTTGGTAATATTAATGTTGCTAATGGCCAATTGGAATATGTTTTTCATGTTCAAAGCATGCCCATCAACTTACTTTCTATTTATTGTGCATGCCAAAAAGGTTTTAAATTTGAAGCTTAGCCTGATAAATATGTTCTTAAAGATATCAACTGAAATTACAAAGTAGTCTCTTCTAGTCTTGTTGATCATACAAATAGTTTATATAAATTTGTTGGTTTTAATTCAACTATGAGACACACCTTTTATTCCTATGTTGCTAATGTTGATAAAATAAGTCAATTATGGCATGAGAAATTGAGTCACTTGAATTATGGTAAAATGAAAATGCTAACTAAAATGGTTCATGGTTTGCCTAATATTTCTTCTACTATTGGTGTTTGTGAAGGATGTGTTCTTGGTAAACATCACAGAGAAATGTTTGATAAAGGTAAAGTGTGTCGTGCTAAAGCACCTTTGCAATTAACTCATAGTGATATTTGTGGTCCTCTTGAAGTTCCTTCAATATCTCATGCAGTTTATTTTCTTACCTTTATTGATGACTTTAGTAGAAAATCTTGGATTTATTTTTTGAAAAATAAAAGTGAAACATTTGTAAAATTTCAAGAATTTAAATCCATGGTTGAAATTGCATATGGTAAGAGTACTAAAGTCTTGTGATCTGATAATGGGGGGCAATTTGTTAAGAAATAATTTGATGCATATTTATCTAAACATGGTATTCAACATCAAAAGGTTGTTCCTTACACACCTCAACAAAATGGTGTCGCTGAAAGGAAAAACATAACTTTAGTTGAAATGGTTAGATGTGTGCTTTATTCTAGAGGATGACATAAGAAATTTTTGGTTGAAGCCATATGTTGTGCTAATTTTATTTTAAATAGAGTTCCCACTCAAGTTGTTAAGCATGTTACCCCTGAGGAAAAATGGAATGGATGTAAACCGGATATTAGTAATTTTAAGGTGTTTGGTTGTGAATGTTGGGCTCATACTCTTGATGAAAAAGGGAAAAAGTTAGAACCCAAATCTCACATGTGTATCTTCATTGGTTATGATGAGAATTCCAAGGCATACAGGTTGTTTGATCCTTCTAATAAAAGTGTCATAATAAGAAGGGATGTTCAATTTCATGAAGTCTCTTCCCCACCTAAGTCTGAAGAATCTCATGTTACCCTAAATTTAGCATTACCACATATTACTCCTATTCCTGCTACTCCTTCTTCTAGCTCTGTGCCTCTTATTGATCGTGATTCTTCCTCTCCCTCAAGTATTCCACCTGAAACTCACGAAGCTCCTGAAGTGACTCGTGTTCCTTTTACTCTTCCTGTTTGGGCTCAGAAAACTCTTGAATCTATAGGTAGTGAGGTCTGAAATCCTTCCGAAACTCGTCGAACTATATCTAACTTTTCTCTTATGACAAAAGTTTTGGCCATAAATGATACTACTACTTATGATCAAGATAAGGGTAAGACTCATTGGGGACAACCTATGTCTGTTGAATATGAATCTGTTTTGAGAAACAATACTTGGTCTCTTGTTCCTATTCCTTTAGGAAAGAATTTAGTTGGTTATAAATGGGTGTTGGGTGATTTAATTGTATTTTAAATCTCTGTCATTTAATTTGTCAACCTAGGGGTTTCGTAAACGTATAAGCGAACAAAAATATATGGTACCTCAGATGAGACTGTTGTAGGAGGTTTGTTTAGAATGGAAATGCATATTACAAATAACTTCTAAAACTAAAAGTTTATAGTTCAAGATGCAACAAGCAAAGGAAGAAGCTCCCAATTCGGGAGATCCTAGTTGTCCTTCCCCACAATAATGTCCTCAAGGAGAGAAACTAAAGAGCAGCAGTATGTGATGTATAGAAAGCAAGAGAAGAGGCTCCTAACTTGGGAGGTCCTGGTTGCACTTCCTCATAGTTCTATTCGAACAACATTACCATTGCATAAACTCAAAAAACTTGAAATAAAGAAAAGGAAATGAAATTTAATTATTGTTCAGAACAAATAGAAGGAGAGCCTAACTTAGACTCTTGGTTGTTCCCTCATATGCTAATTAGAACTCAACTAAAATTCATTCACAAGCATCAAAAATCAAGAATTCAGAAATAACTTGAAACTAGAAAAAGAGAATGAATTTCAGTTATTACTCATATCAAATAGGAAGAGAGCCTAACGTAGACCCTTGTTTGTCCTTTCACATGCTGATAAGATTTAAACTAAAATTCATTCATTAATAATGAAAAATCTTCAAACATCTAAGTAATTAAATGAAAATAAAACTTATAATGAAATAAATCTACAATGAAATAAAATGTTTCTTTGATCCTTTTATAGTGAGCTTAATTCTCTTAAGAACAAAGTGACAAACTATTCCATAAATTCATATACTACATTAAGACAATTTATATCTAAAATTGTAGAAATAAAACTTTATTCTATTCCATCATAAGTTAGGATACATGCTCCAAGAGTCCTCCCTTGAAATGGAGGAGGTACTCCTATTTATACAAAAACATAAGCAACTAACTCATTAATGGAGATCCACTAATCCCTCCTAGTTCAACAAATCATTCATATAGTTACAACCAATATGAGACACATATTCCTTTATCCATGATTTTTCTCCATGAGATATGATAGACCCTTATCCCAAATCTCCTTCAAATCTTCAAGAGAATTCGAATTTGAGTCTTGGAGGCCACATAAGAGTGTCTTGGAACCTTCCAAATCACCTACACATGTCACCAAACTCATTCCACCTTTAGGCATAAGCAAATACATGTTATTTTTCTAACTTTTAATCATAAATTCATTTTAAATACATAAGATAAATAACTTTGGAAAATGAAAATATGAACCCATATGGTAATGGAAATATGATGATAATGTGATGAAATGAGGTGAGAAAATGAGGATAAAGGTGAAAATGGAGTGAAAATGTATGCTAATTTTGCAGCTCAACAATGGGTTTATAAAACTAAGTTCACTGCAGAAGGACAAATTGAAAAGCATAAATCTAGATTAATTGCAAAAGGTTTTAATCAACTTGAAGGTACTGATTATAATGAAACTTTTTCTCTTCTTGCTAAAATGAACACAATAAGAACCATTTTATCACTTGTTGCATCTTATAAGTGGGAAAATCATCAAATGGATGTTAAAAGTATCTTTTTAAATGGTGATATTATTGAAGAAATTTATATGCAACATCCTCCTAGTTTTATTTATGTTGAATCCTCAAGTTTAGTATGCAAATTACCCTAATATTTATATGGTCTCAAACAAACATCTAGGTCTTGGTATGATAAAATTGATGCATATTTCTTGAATAATGGTTTTAAGTGTTGTATATCTAATCCAAATATGTATGTTAAGAACTTTGGAGATAATGTCCTCATTATTTTTTTATATGTGGATGATCTAATTATCACTGGCAGCCAGCTTGTATTAATTCAAGATATGAAAATTGCTCTTCAAAAGCAATTAGAGATGACAGATCTCAGTACATTTCACTATTTCTTGGGTCTTCAAATCTGGCATATGGTTGATGGTATTTTTCTCTCTTAGCCTAAGTATGCGACTAATTTATTGGCTCGTTTCCATATGAGTGATTGTAAACCTACTTCTACTCCATTTCAATCTCATGTAAAGCTAACTGTTGAGTGTACCACTCCACTAGTTGATGATACTATTTATCATCATCTTGTTGGCAGTTTGATATATTTAACTCACAGTAGACCAAATCTCTCTTTTTCGGTTAGTATGGTTTCTCGGTTCATGCAAAAACCTCGTGAAATTCATTGGCAGGAAGCCAAGAAACTTTTGTGATATTTACAAGGGACATTGCATTATGGCGTATTTTATTCGAGAAATACTACAATATTACTCTTTGGTTATACAGCTTCTGATTGGGCATGTGACAATTTTGATCGACGGTCAACGGTTGGTTACATATTTCAACTTTGTTCAGGTCCGATCTCTTTTTCCAGCAAGAAGGTGAAGACTCTTTCTTTATTATCATGTGAATCAGAGTATAGAGCAACCAAGAAGCAACTAAAGAAGTTATTTGGTTACGACATGTTCTTACTGAGCTTGGTTTGGTTCCAAAATCATCCACTTTGTTGAAATGTGACATCAAGGGTGCAATAAAACTTGCTTATAATCTGGTATATCACTCCAAGATGAAGCATATCAACCTTTATGCTCATTATATTAGAGATATTTTCGTCGATGGTATTATTTCTCTAGAGTATTGTCCTACCGAGTAGCAGGTAGCTGATATCTCTACCAAATCCTTAACAAAAGCGAAGTATGTGCATCTTTGTTCTTTTCTTAGGATGAGGGAAGTTGTCATCAAGGGGGAGCAATAAGGACTCCTTCCTTCCTTAGTGTTAGGATAGGCCCTTCTCCCATCCATTATTAAGGAGGGGTGTTGGAATATATTATATTCCTTGGAAGGTAATAATGTATTTGTATTATGTTGGAAGTTGTCCACAATCTTATGTAAAAGAGTAATACATTATATCCCATATTTATTATGGCATAGTATACTCTTGTATCCATTTATTATATAAAGGTGTCATTTTGGACAATTATATTATCCCACATTTAATATGTCAATGTAATTCCTTCACGTCAGTGGGTATATAATAGGGTCAAGGGAGCCTCTTAAGGCATATACCATTTTTTGATACCATCACATCTTATCATGTGCTCACAGTATATTGCTATTTGTATCGGGTCATTTGTAGTTGCTCTCTTAGTAAGATTGTAGGAGATTATGGAGATAATAGAAGACAACCTTACCATGGACATAGCCTAATTGGGTGAACCACGTATGTATGTTGTATTCTTTTTCCTTGTTCTCTTTCTATTCTTATTTATATGTTGGTATATTGTTGGTTTCTTAGATAGATAGCTAGTTTAGTAGATCTAATATTCTAACATATTATATAGTGTAATTTATATTATGAGAGTGGTGGGCCCTTGTGGTAACATCAAACCTTATTTTACTTTTGTTTTAAAATGGGTTATTTTGTTGCATAGTCAACAAATGAGGCTGGTTTGAGAAGTCATTTGAAGGATAACTTAAATAATCAAGTTGTAGAACATATATGGTCATATGGAGTTATTTTGATTAAGTTGGGAAATTTGTATAATTATTAGTTTATTACATGGTTTAACATGATTTTTGATAGTATTATTGATCCAAATTAAGAACTGGGAAAAAGAATTAAGATCAGAAGCATTTGCAGTAGTTTATGACATTAATATGAGAAGCTAAGGTTTGTCTACAACATATTGTTTCAAAATCTTATGATCCCAAGATATTTAGGAATACAACCTACAGTCGGGCATAGGTCAGATTGGTGGCATCTAGGTTTATGTTCATGGGAAAAAATGAACAGTGGTAGCAGTTGCAGTATTACAATATTGTCGTCCCAGAACAAAGATAGTACAGGTCAATGGGTCAGTGGATTGAAGATAATACTGATTAAATTTCTAACATATATATTTATAAAATGAGTAGTGTTGGTCACAACTAGGGTTTCAACGATAGAAGTTGAAGTACAACTAGGGTTTGATGTGCAGATTGAGCAGAGGAAAATTTGATTGGCAGAGTTTGTGTTGCATTTTTCCTATATAGAAGTTTATTTTATATTTATTATTGAGAACATGGGGATCAAGTCTGAAAATTGTGAAACAAGGTCCGTTTGTTGATTAGGGTGGCAGGGTGGTGCAAGGAAGGTGATTGGAGTCACATTCAAGTTGGATCTTGAGAACACTTTAGGGAGGCAGGGTGGTTCTAGAGCAGGTTGTATCCTACATAGGGGTTGGAGCATTCGTTCAGTTGCAGCTAGCCTACATAGGGCATTGGAGCATCTATTAGGTTGGAGCCTAAAATCTAGGGTGTTGGAGTGTCCTCCTAGTTGCAATTGATAAATAGGGTGTTGGATCATCCTACAGGTTGGAGCCTGTAAACTAGGGGATTAGACCCTCCTTCAGTTAGAGGTAAAAACTTGATGCAATTATTTTTGAGGACAAATATTAAGAAGTGTTTGGTGGTTTTTCACGAGTAGGGAAATTTCCACCTAAAAATATTTGTTTCTATTGTCTTGATTATTTTGTATTGTTGAATGGTGTTGTTTTTTGTTTCTAGTTTATGTTGATGAAATGTTAAAGATAATTAATGCTCCGAAAGATTAAAAAATACTAATTGATAATAAATATTGATTCACACTCCTCTCAGTATTTCCATCAATTGGTATCAAAGTGGGTTCCTTCAGTAGAAGTTTAACAGCTGGAATGTGGATCTTAGAGTGAGGAGATGAAAAATATAAAGAAGAAAGTTGCCAAGAGTTCAAAGGAATTTTAAGGTATTGAATTAATTTCATATCCTATTACCGTTGATAACAGGAAGGAATCTCTTGAAGAAGAAGATGAAGAGATGAGCGAGATTGAATTTCAAAATGAAATTATCAGAGTTATAAAGGAGCTTAAGGTTGAAAAATACAATGTCAAACTTCTAGAATCCGAACTAAGGATAGCAAAAATACATGCCATAAGCCTTAATAAGAAGAATGAAGAATCAAAGAAAATAATTAGAAGCCTTAAAGTGCAATTAGAAAAAGCCAAAAAAGTTGAAGAGTCTCTTAGAAGAGAAATTGAATAAATTAACAAAGAATGGAAGAACACAAAGAAGGAAAATCACACACTAAAAGGAGAAGTTACTCTATTGAAACTCCGAGTGTAGGAAGCAAAAAGGAAAGAGAAAGACTTGAAAAGCCAACAAAAGGAATGTAGAAAAATGTATGTATTTGAAGTTGATAAAAAGAAAAAGGAATTGGATAAAGTTTTTGCAGAAATAGATAGGCTCAAGAAGGAAAATGGAAGGAAGAAGGAACAAATATAAGTTCTCAACAAAGAAGAAGAAAATGTCACTCTTCTAAAGCTACAAAAGAAAAAGTAGAAAGAAGAAGAAAATTTTGGAAAATCCAGTTTCAAGAATACCTTGCTAAAAGAAACAAGAATTTGACGTGACTCTCACGGAAATCAATAACCTCAAGGAATGGAAAAAAGAACACTTGTAGGTTATTGGTATGAAAGATTAAGAATTGGCTCGATTAAAGATGAAGGTAAAAGAAATGGGTAAACCTTCGTGTGATGAATCCAAAAGCTCCAAGACTTTTCAAGGTCAAATTGATGAAAAGATTGATCAAGATGAAAGACCAAATAAGACAAAAAATATTGTGGCTTCAAAGAATAATGTTGCAGCAATAAAGGACAAAGGTCAACAAAGGACTGGATCACCGCCTCCTAAGAATAACAAATACAAAATATCATTCAGATAAGATAACTCATCTAGGTACTCTAATTTATTTAATGGTTACTATTTTTCATGTACTAACTTTGGACATATGGCTGGGGATTTTAAATATTATGATAAATACAATTATCAAAACCCTAGAAGTAAGGTTGCGGGAACTCAAGATATATACTTCAATGATTTCATCAGCTGAAAAAATATATCATTAGCTCAATCATTCAGGACCAACATTGAATGTTACAGATGCCATAACTATGGGAACATAGCCCGAGATCGCAATTACAAGATGGAACCTTCCATGAATGACAACCCTAACATCGGATATAAGAAGGTTTGGATAAGAAAGAAAAAGGAAGAATATCAAACAAATGAGAAAGTCTCAGTGGTCATGCTTTCAAGATTCATAAGGGAAAAAATTCATGATGAATCAACATGTATATTAAATGATGATAAGGTTGAGGAAGATCTAGCTGAGGATATGGGTGATACATTATTTTGAAAAAACAACCTTGTTGACTCCCTAAATTTTCAAGATCTATCTATTGACAAGTTGGCAGTTGACATATATGTAACATTATGGATTTAAAAAATAAAAATTGGAAAAAACCTGTGAACAGTTTTGAAACCAACGTTTCAGACTAGCTTAGTGAGTCCATCATCAGGGCATGAAGTTGTACTTTGAGAAGAGAGAGTACAATTCATTGCCCTGATGATGGAACTCACTAAGCAGTCGAAACGTTGGTTTCAAAACTGTTCACAGGTTTTTTCCAAAAAAATTTAAAATTATGGCAACCTGTATGTGGGCTTTCTCTTTAACAACATTATGGATATATAATATAATAAATTGGTATAACTATATAATTATTTAAATATTAATTATTATAATATTGATAGGAATAATATTAATATGGTAATATATATTATTAATAATATATAAGATGTAATAATATGAAATTATTAACATACAAATAAATAAATATATAATAAAATAAAAATTAATTTAATTAAATTATACCTTTAATATAAACTTTAGGTTTATAATATATTTACACTATATTACTCTAATAAATAATATTATTGATAATAAGATTATAATAATGGTAAATATAGGTATATATATAATGGTAAATAATTATTAATATAATAATATTATATTAATATTAATATTAATAAAATAATTATATATATTTTTAATGTATTATATATATATATATATTTATAATTGATAAATAAAAGAATTTAAATAAAATTTGGGTCCCTCCCCTTAGGTCTGGTCAAACCTAGCCGTTAGGGGTCCTTTAATGGTTACTCAGGAAAATTTAGCTGTTGGAATGGCCTGTTGTCCCTATTTAACTTATCGCTCAGATTGGATCTTCAACTTGTCCTGACGATGAACCACACTGGTTGGTTCAAAACGCGTCGACAAATGATTTTTTATGTGATTTTTCCAAAATTATTCTCACATATAGGTTTATGGATCACAATAGTCTGAATTCTGAATTATAGGTCCATAGGAAGCAGGTAGATTGTTAGGGGCAGTCACCCTTTTCCATTGATGTCAAAGGGGCGGGGGGGAGGATCACGAGAAGGATATCGAGGCATGAATTCAGGGAGCTTTGTACTCATAAAAGGAGTATGTGTGTTTCCATCAATGACAAAGGGGGAGATTGTTGAATGGTGTTTTCATTGATGCAAACCCTGGAGTTTGACCTTGACTAAGCATTAGTCATTGATGTTAAATTGTTAATGAATGCTCTTATATTTTTCTGGATTACATCAAGTTGGAAGTTCCAATGAAGGATGGCTAGAAACCCTAGTTCTAGAGTTTTTGCTCCCTGGACTAAGGATATACCCCGCACTTGTTGAGGGTTTTTGAAGCAATGGATCATTGAAATTTACTTGGAGATTCTTGTCATTGGATTCTCCTCGTCAATCTAATTCTAAGGGTATGTGGTATGCCACGTGTCTCTTTACAGTTTATGATATATCCTCATTTGAAGAAGAATCCTCCAATGAGTGGGAAAAACCCCAAAAAGATTAATAGTATTGTATCTTCATAATTTAGTCAAATCACGAAGTAAAAAGTATGGCTTACTATAATATTTTGACCTAGGGCATCATGGTGTTTTGACTTAATTTTTTAAACATTAAAGCCTCTCTCCAAAAAAGATAGTAACCTCACCCTTGGACATAATTAAACTTCAAATGAAGTCTACCCTCTTAATATTCCTCCAAAATTAGAAATTTAGAATTAATAAACCCTCCAAATTATCAACTCATTATGGCCCTTAGGAACCCTTACAAATCTATAAAAAGGGAATTCAATCTCTCCCCTAAGGTATGATCTTCAATAAAAATATTATCGTAGATCACTATGAAATTTTTTGACCCTTGTGGAGAATCACATTATCAAACGAGAAGGGTTAAGGTATTGGTTTTTAATTTTGTTTTGTGATATTAGTTTCATTGGGTAACTATTTCTACTATTGGCCATTTTAGGGGCATTTAATTCTGAGGCAAAGGGGGTGAAGAATAGTGCTACAAAATTGCAAGATGAGTGAAGTTGTTGGAGCTCCAAACATTTTTGATTTGGTCTTGTTAGAAGGCTGCAAATATAAATTTTGTTGAAAAGTCACCTATCTCATAATGAATCCATGCCTTACATAGTCATCTCTATGGATCATGTGTCATGATCATCAATAAATTTCTTTGTGGATCATTTGTCACAATCATCAATAAATTTCTCTATGGCCCATCTTTCTGGAAGGCCGAGCACTAGACTGCCATCTAGGGAATCAATTTAAGACCTAAGCGTTACACAATGATCTTCTTGAATGATGACCTAAATATATCTAAGGCTTGCAAACCCTTTGCATTCAAACTGTTATGGATCTGAAAATATAAGACAATGCAAATAAACCCAAAAATTCCCAAGATCTAAATATAGAAAATGCTTCTCTTTATTAATATCAAACCCTTAAGGTAGGGCAACGCCATACATTCACTCCTTAAGGAAGGAGAGCACTCCACAATCCATATGCTTGTTCATACAATATTCCTTGACATCTCTCAATGGGGAGTCTCTAGCCCCTATATAGGCCTCATACATACAATACCATGGGTCATTACCATGGTTCCCTCAATACCATCTATCTAATACCATGGGCCCATTACATTATTACTAACTACTTGTGGACCTTTACATGATATGGGTTAACCACCTTATTTATTACTATGGCCCATCCCATTATTACATTATTCCCTTGGGTACCACCCTTTGTACCCCATATTATCCCCCCTAGGTATACTACACAAACTCGGAAAAGATCAACTTTTTGGCCTTCATTTTAGGCTTGTCCAATGAAGATTTATGTGGGGTCTATTTGTTACAAATTTCAGTATTTTATCTCTGCTTTGGTTAAAGAAAAAAATGACATTTGATTATAGATATTTGGTTAGGGCTTATCACTATTCCATTGTAATAGACCAGTGAAGGCATCTTGAAGCAATTTCAATAAGGACCAAAATTCTAAACCAATATTCATGCTACAACTTGTGGTCATTACAGTGTTTTTGAAGTTCAGAGGCACCTGTCATATACAGTGATCTTTATGCAATATTAATGTTCCTCAATCTTCCCTAGAGTCATCCCTCTGAAGAATTACTGTATATATATGTACATACATTGGATAGACATCTATTAAAGCCAACTTCATTCAAGCAACATCATAAAAGTGACATTATAAAATTCACATGGTAGCTGGAGCATTTTATATCATCCATCAAGCAATCCCTGCAATCAATTGGCTCAAAAATATAAAGGTAAACCCAGGAGCATGCTTGCGCATTCTCAAATATACAGAGATAATTATGTGCAGATGCTAATACTATATCGTGTATAAATATTGCATCACCAATTCGATTGTTGGAACTTATTGCCATGTTCTCTACCACATGTTTTTTCAAAGGCACATTTATTGGATTTTCTATGTATGTCGATTTGAAAAGGCACATATATTGGGTATATTAAATAGTGCAATTTATATTATGAGAGTGGTGGGCCCTTGTGGTAACATCAAACCTTATTTTAATTTTGTTTTAAAAAGGGTTGTTTTGTCACATAGTCAATGAATGAGGGTGGGCTGAGAAGTCATTTGAAGGATGAATTAAAGATTCAAATGGTAGAACATATATGGTCATATGAAGATATTTTGATTAATTTGGGAAATTAGTAGAATTATTAGTTTATTGCATGGTTTAACGTGATTTTTGAGAGTATTATTGATCCAAATTAAGAATTGGGAAAAAGAATTAAGATCGTAAGAAATTGCAGTAGTTGATGGCATTGGTATGACTATCTAAGGTTTTGATACAACATATTATTTAAGCATCCTATGATCCCAAGCTCTTCAAGAATACAACCTATATTCGGGCATAGGTAAAATTGGTGGCATATAGGTTTATGCTCGTGGGAAAAAGTCAACAATGATAGCAATTGCAGTATTACAGTATTGTCAGCCCATAATATAGATAATACAGGTCATTGGGTCAGTGGATTGAACATACTATTGCTTTAATTGCTAATATATATTTATACAACGAGAAGTGTTGCTCACAATTAGGGTTTCAATAACAGAAGTTGAAGTACAACATTGACATTGATAGCTAGGGTTTGATGTGTAGATTGAGCAAAGGAAGATTTGATTGATAGAGTTTATGTTGTAGTTTTCCTATATAGTAGTTTCTTTTATAATGATTATTGAGCATAAGGGGATCTAGTCTAGAAGTTATGAAACATGGTCTTTCAGTTGATTAGAGTGGTAGGGTGGTGTAAGGCAGGTGATTGGAAACACCTTAAGGTTGGATCCTAAGAACACTTCAGGGAGGCAAGGTGGTGATATGGTAGGTATTATCCTACAAGGGAATTGTAGTGTCCATCTAGTTGCAAATGGAAAACATGGTGTTGCAACATTTTTCAGGTTGGAGCCTAATATCTCGGGCATTGGAGCATCCTCCTAGTTGTAGTTGGTAAACAGGGTGTTGGAGCATCCTACAAGTTGGAGCCTATAAACTAGGGAGTTGGAGCCTCCTTCAATTGGAGATGAAAACTTGATGTAATTATTTTTGAAGACAAATATTAAGAAGCCTTCGGTGGTTTTTTTACCCAGAGGGGGTTTTCCACCTAAAACTATTTGTGTCTACTGCATTGATTAGTGTGCATTGTTGAGAAGTGTTGTTTGTTGTTTATGTTGATGAAATGTTAAAGATAATTAATTATCTGAAATATTAAAATTTAATAATTGATAAGAAATATTGATTCACCCACCTCTCAATATTTCCAACATGTCCTTCTAGTTGGAGTTGGTAAATAAAGATGTTGGAGCATCCTTTTAGTTGGAGTTGATAAATCAAGGGGTTGGAGCCTCCTTCCATTTTTTGCTAGAGAATATTGAAAGATGGAGCTTCTTGTTGATGTAACCTTTAAAAACTTATATTAAGAAGCGTTCAATGGTATTTCTCCCAGAAGGGTTTCCACCTAAAATCTTATGTATTGTCCTTTACGTTGTGCATTGTTGAAAGGCGTTGTAATGTTGATTTGTGTTTTATTTGATGATAATTGTATTTAATGATATAAAGATTAAAATTAACTAAATTAAATGAAGCACTAATTCACTCCCCTCTCAGCAATTCCAACAATTGGTATCAAAGCAGGTTCATTCACAAGTAGTCTAACTACTAGAAGGGAGATCATGGATTGCACGAAGAATGGAATTCCACCATTTAGTGGACATAATTATGAGATTTGGAGTGGAAATATAAAATCATAGGGATTTGATTTCTGGCACGATATAATGACTAGATACAAATAAGCCTTGACTCCTCCAACAAATGATGTCAGTAAAATTTATGAAAGTAATGCTAAAGCCAAGAAGTTTATTTTGAGTGGTCTAAATGGTTTAGTGTATGTTAAAGCAATGCATTTCACATTAGCAAAATAATTTTAGGATAATCTCCAAAAAAAATATGGAGACAAAAAGGTCAAGGAGGATAAGCTTCAGACTTTCATAGAACAATTTGAGAGGCTAAAGATGAATGAAGGCAAAAATATTGCAACTTATTTTATTTGGGTTGATGAATCAGTAAACACCATACAAGGATTGAGAGAACCAATAGAAAATAAGGTAATTGTTTGAAAAGTACTAAGATCGCTCCCAATGAGATTCGATGCTAAAGTCTCAGTGATAGAAGAAAGATCATATTTAGAGAATGCCAATATGTATGAGCTACATGGAATACTTATAGCCTATGAAATGAGAATAGAATAGGAAAACCCATACAAAAGAAAAGAAACCTTTACAACATCTAGGAAGAACAAGCAACAATCAAAACAGGCACTAGTTGTAGTTGTAGCGCTATTTTAGATGAAAAAATTTCCAATTTTTTGAGGAAGTTTAAGAGAGAAACCAAAAAGTACAAAGGTAAGCTCCCCTTGAAGTGCTTCAATTGTGATGAAATTGGTCATTTCACTTCAAAATTTCCTTATGTAAAATGTTCAAATAATTATGAAGAACAATAATCTCCTAAGAAGGCAAATAAAAATAAAAAAAGATACAAGAAACAAGGTAAAAACAAAGTCTTCAAGAAAATTATCTACTCAAAAGAATGCATTTCTTCATTTGATGAAGAAAGTGACAACAACAACGAAAGTGACACAGGAAGGGTGTTATTTATGGAAATGGATATTCAAAATAAATCTCCTAAAGAGGAAGAAGAAGAAGGCGAAGTAGACCCTAAAAGAGGACTTGTGAGCACTTTAAAGGATCTAAAGGTAGAAAGGAAGAATGTCAAAGCATTGGAAGTCGAGTTTAGTGAACTAAAGGAACACGCTAAAAGTCTCAACAAGAAGGCTGAAGAATCTAAGAAGATCATCATCAACCTAAAATTCCAATTAGAAGAAGCCATAAAAATCGAATAAACACTCAAAAATCAACTGGAATAAAATGTTGAGATAAAGGAAAAATTTGAAGTAGAGATAATCTCTCTAAGTAAGGAAGTTCAGAAGAAAAATGACCATCAAAATTTTGTTAACAATACCAAAATTTTGGATGAAAACATTAGTAATCAAATACCATGCGATGAAAAATATGGACTGGGATACAAGCCCTCCTATGTTGAGAAGGGCTCAAGATCCATGACATCGGAAAAATAATAAGAGCAAAAAAGTTATGCAGATGTCATCAAGGGTTCCATCAAGAAGGAAGAATGCACACCCTCAAAAGAGAATTGGAGAATACAAAATCAACAACCTACAATAGAGAGGACTCAAGATGAAGCTTACAAAAGAGCTGCACCATCGAGAAGAATTCCCACATCAAGGTACCCTAGTATATTTCTTGGTTATTTTTATTCATGTATTATGAAACTTCCTTGATTACAATTACTGGATATTCTTCACCGAACTGTTAGAAGTTTAATTTTTTTCAATAATTAACGAATCATTCACAATTGCAATCTAACCCATAAAATATGTTGTAGAAAATAAAATCAAGAATTGATAAATAGATGCACACATAAAAAAAATTGACACCAATCTTTTTGGACTTAAAAGTCCCCGAAAAAAACCTGAAGGGAAAATTGGTGTAGCAGAGGACGATTTATTTTATTATTATGTGGAAAATTATGGGAGTATAATAATTTGGATTCCTATATGGAGATCCTCTGATAAATATACTGGAAAAATATCTAGGAGATAATTTTCTCCCTCTGCAATTCAACTTGGCCTCCACTGGCGTGCTCACACTCCTCACTAGAACCTCAACGTTTGCTAGAAATGTGAACTACTAGATAGGAATCACATGCACTTCTTGCAAGATAGCTCCAAGTGAGCCATCTTACCGCCCTCTTCCTTTGGATAAATTCACTCTACCTCCTGGATGATATTTCCTGCCTCCAACAATTGAAATGACCTCTCTCTGACAACTTGCAATGGGGTTTATAGCTACTCGAATTAGCTGAATAGCCTCTCTATAGATTAATTTCGACCTCCCTTTTCCTGTTATGTTGCTACTGGAAAACTGCAGGGAAACTCTCCTTAATTATCTATTGCTCCCTCTCTCTGATGCTCTCTTTTTGGCTCAAAATTTCTTCCTTATTGAATCACTGCAACTGCCATGACAACTTTCTCTCCCTCTTATTGTGTTTCTCCATCACATCGACTTGCTCTTACAATCTCTCGTTGGAGATTCAATGGCCATGATTAGATCCTTAGCAACTAATAAGATCATCTTACACTTGATCTTTTTGTGGAAGTCTTTAGAGCTTAAGTTGATCTCCTTAATTGATTCACTTTAATTAACCACCTCTCCTAAGTTAGTAAATATTTAAATGATGGATAATTCATGTAATTAAGGCGTTTCACAAGCTTATCTCGCAAAACCTTTTCTGGGTCTTGGATATTTTGTGCTCCTTAGGCTCTTAGGTAGAAATTGAGACTAGAACACTTATCTGATGCTACCAAATAAATAAAAAACTAATACTCCCTCTTAGCGAGGAAGGTGTTCTCTCCTTAACATCTCTGCTCTGTAGTTGGACCACGTTTTTGGTGTCTGACATCTGTAACATAATGTCATTTTCCACCAAGCTACTACACATGTTATGATTCACCTGCTAACCCTATAGCTAAACCCTTATGTATCTTTGTTTTTGTTGACATTTCATTATGCTTTTCTGCACTATTGCCAACATTTCTTGTGTTATTACTGTTGCTGCAACTACGACAACTAGAATTGATCAACTATCCCTACAATTTGCTTCTACAAATATCCCTTGAGTCTCTGACTGCAACTATCTCTACTCTGTCTACTAAGTATATGATTGTGCCCAATTGTCTATGTACCCCTCTAGTATCTGAAAACAACTAGCTCTGCATTGTCCCTCAATATCTGACTATGTATGTTGAACAATGATCCTCCTACTACTAAATAGTGTGGGCCCTTGTAGCAAAGGTAGTGATCCATGGGGAAACACTTATCTGGTTTTATGCCTCCTCGACGCGTTTCGAACCAACCAGTGTGGTTCATCGTCAGGACAAGTTGAAGAACCGATCTAGCTTAGCTTGTTAAATAGTCTGGGCAGAGACACCAACGGCTAGATTTACAACAGCTAATTTGACCTTATGACCCTAGTCAAATGAGCTATATTTTTAATTATTATTATTCTTAGAAAATCGTTAAATTAGGTAAAATATATAATTAAAGTACTCTTAATAGCTAGCGATTCATTAGTTTATTTCACTAAATCTAATAGTTTATTAATTAAATGTATATATATATATACGTGTAACGAACCAATCCCAAATAATACTATTGGTTCATCTATATATTTATTTATTAAATATTTTAATTTATCATTTATATAATCTATACAAAAATAATTTAATAATTTATATTTACTAAATAATCTATATTCATTTAATAATTTACTTTCTAATTTTATTATTCCAAATATAATATTTTAAAATACCCATGTAATTAGGAAAATATATTATATATACAGGTTCAAAATTTATTTATCGAAAAAAATATTTTAGTAATTAGGAGGGGGTAAAAATAAACTTTAAAAATATATTCAATCTTTTATACAGCTCTTTAAATTAAACTATTTAAACACTAAATATATATTAGAAATAAAACTAGATTGTTATAATGGTTGGTAAATAATCCCATTACTTTAATGTTTATTATCCACTATATATATATACTAGTTATAATAGTAGGTTCCATAGTATGGATTCAAATAATCCTAGAGTCTAGTTTAAAAATTTTTATTTAGACTAGATTTATTAATTGTATATA
>APFE030824671.1:337986-350579 GCA_000404065.3 Pinus taeda | reverse complement strand
TGATGGTTAATGAGCGTTTGGGAGGTACGAAAAACTGACATGAGAGGACGGAAATGGTGACTCATAACGGACTTGACCCTTTTAGAAATATTCGCTGCAAAACGCACGAATCTGTGATTTCGCAGCGTGATTAGTTTTGAATTGTCATAATGCGCTATGAAACGGCTTGATGGTGACGCTGCGAAATGGCTAAACAATAATTATGCAGTGAAACTGACCAATAAGAGACTGCGCTACGAAATTACGGAAAGGATCGGTGACAAGGATTAGACAAGACATGTCTTATGAAAGCATGATGGTGGAGGATGACCGATAGGATTAGAGTACACTTTACATCAAACACCTTTAAAGCTTCAACCCTAAGTAAGAAACATAGACTAAAAACAATTTAACACCAACTTTAGACATTGAACTTGGACAAAGGGTTATATACAAATGTTTATAGTTCTAAGTGATAACAGTGTGCACCAATTATTCAAACCTTTAAAGAAATAAATCAGCCATTTAAATGGACTGTAGAAGCAGACAAAAATTTCAAAGTGTTGAAACAAAAGATTACAAAACAACCAATTTTAGCTGCCTGATTTTAGAAAATCATTTCAAGTCAAAATAGAAGTTAGTATTGTTGCCATTGGAGTAGTTTTAAGTGAGGAGGGATGCCCAATTCCATACTTCAATGAGAAAATAAATGAAACCAAGCAAGTATTCATCATATGATAAAGAATTTTATGTTGTTGTGTAGGCTTTGAAGAAATGGTGGCATTATTTAATGCCTAAGGAGTTCTTTTTATTTACTGGCAATCATGAATTGCAATTTATAAACATCAACGTAGGCTCAGTCAAAGGCACACTAAATGGGTGGAGTTTTTACAAAATTTTACTTTTGTAATTTAGCACACCAGTAGGTCATCAAACAAGTAGCAGGCACTTTAGGTAGAATCAATTTAATTCTACAAAAATTCTAGTTTCATTTTACAGGACATGATGAGCTCAAAGAAATGTATGAAAATGATGTTGATTTCAGGGAAGCATATGCAGCATGTAAAAATCTTGTGAGCACAAATACAACACAATGGTATAGTTATATGATTCAAGATGGTTTATTGTTTAAAGACAACAAAATTTGTAGTCCAAAATGCTCCATGAGAAATAATTTAATATAGAAAAAATTTAGTGAAGGATTAGTTGGACATTTCAGAGTTGATAAAACTTTTGTTGTGTTAAATTCATTTTATTATTGGCCGAAAATGCAAGTTAATGTGAAGAGATTTGTGGAGAGATGCAGGATTTGTATGCAGAAAAAGGGAAGAAGTCATTGCCCATTCCCAAAAGGACTTAGGATTCAATCATGATGGATTTTATTCTTGGGTTACCTTAAACTCAATGACATAATGACTATATTTTTGTTATTGTGGATAGATTTTTAAAAATGGCACATTTTATTCCATGTACCAAAACTATTGATGTAACTAATGTGGAAATTTTATTTTTCAAAGAAATTACATTAAGACTACATGGATTACGTAATAGTATTTTTTCAAACATGGATACCAAATTTGTGGGCCATTTTTGGAGGACTTTAAGGAGGAAGCTACGCACCAGTTCAAGTTTTAGTTTGACATATCATCCACAGACCAATGGTCAAACACAAGTGGTAAATCAAATTATGGGAATTTTTTTAAGAAGTTTGGTAAGTGATCATCCCAAACAATGGGATCAAGTGCTTGTCCAAGCCGAATTTTCTTATAATGATTCACCCAAAAAGAGTATAGGTATGAGCCCATTTCAAATTTTATATGGAATGCATCCTAGAGGTGTATATGAATTAATAAATTTGGGTAATCAAGAACTCATAAGTGCAGTAGGAGAAGATTTTGCAGTTAGTATACAAGAATTTCAATAAAGTGTGAAATAACAACTAAAGGAATGTAGCAGGAAATACAAACAGTAGATGGACATGAAGAGGAGACATCAATACTTTTTGATTGGTGACTTAGTCATGGTATATTTAAGGAGAGATTCCCAACAAGAACATATAATAAACTCAAAATGAAGAAGATTAGCCGTTGTAAAATTATGAGGAAGTTTACATCCAATGCATATGAAATAGAAATACCTTCAGACATTGGCATTTCACTTATCTTCAATGTAGTTTATTTATATCCTTTCAAGGAAGCAGGAAGAACTTTAAATCATGCAATTGTTAGTGATGAAAATCAAACTAGTGTATGGAGAGTCGGATACCAAAAGCAATTCCAGAGATTGAAGTTGCCTTGGACCACAAACTAATGAAAAGAACAACAGGCAAGGAATATTATCAATATTTAATCAAGTGGACAAATCAACTAGATGAAGACTCTACTTGGGTGATAGAGACAAAAATTTCAAAGTATGGTGATGTTGTCGAAACTCTTATGAAGACTCTATTTCCTTGGGGGTCTAATGTAGGAGCATCACCATCAGTGAATTCGTTTTGACCATGATGGTCATAAAATTCATTTAGTACACGAAGTGAGTTTCCTTAATTATTTTAATTATTTAAAATACTTTTTAGTTAGAATTGTTATGTATTTGCATAAATTAGGAGTTTGTTGTAGCTAATATCTGAGAGATATGTTAGAAAATTATATATATTATAGAGCAATGGAACCCATAAAATATTGCAAAAATATAAACATAGAAAACACATAAAACAAGAGAGACACAGATATACGTGGTTCACCTAGTTTGGGCTACGCCCACCCCAAACAGCCAGTCCTTCCTTTCTATTATCCAACAAAATGAAGAGACACAACCTACAATAGATCCGCTGCAATATCCTCTATTTTCTCTCACAGTCTCACCTCTTTGTTTCTTGCTCAGAGAACACACATCTATTAGACAGCCTCAAAAATACAAATGCCCTCATACAAAGAGAGGGGTTGCCTTCTAGGGAAAAAAACCCTAAACTAAACATAAGTTCTACCATCAGGTCATCTGCCTAATGAACGGCCTAGATTTACTAGAAATTATTATACTTTTACAAGGCAATTTTACATTTATTTTTAGCTTCGGGGGTGTTGCCCCCAAAACCCCCGTCGGGGACTGTTGGCCCCTGGACTCCCCAGCTGGGGGGGGGTCGCCCCCCCCGAACCCCCACAGCAGGGACAAGTCCCCCCGCAACCCCCCCCGTCCCCCACATGGAGGGGTGTACAAACTTCCTGGGGTATACATCCAGCTGAAACAAAGACCTCTGAACAATCATGATCCACACCCAACAATCTCCCACTTGGAGAATGATTGTATCAACTCCATCGCTGCTTGATTTGCTGGACAATGACTCCTCTTTGGACCTGGTTGTTTCTCATCTTCATCGTCATCCTTGAAGACCAATTGAAGCTGAGCATATTCTCAATTTCTCCCTGGTTACAACTTTTGTTAGCATATCTGCAGGATTCTGGCTAGTGTGTATCTTTTCTAGCTTCAACTCTCCATCTTTCAACACTGATCATATGAAATGGTACTTGAGCTGTATGTGTTTAGCCCTGGAATGAAATGTTGAGTTCTTTGAAAGATGAATGGCACTTTGAATATCACTGTATAACGTGCCCATATCATGATCCTTACCCAATTCACCCATAAACCTTTGTAACCAAATCATTTCTTTACTAGCCTCTATAGCAACAACATACTCTGCTTCTGTTGTTTAAAGTGCAACAACACTTGGATTTTTGAAACCCAACTGACAGTTGTTCCATCTACAGTAAATACATATCCTGTAGTGCTCCTCCTGTTATCTCTATCACCTGCCATGTTTGCATTAGCATATCCCTATAGAGAAATGTTTGAACCACGAAAGCATAATGCTTGATTTGTGGTACCTTTCAAATATCTAAGAATCCATTTCACTGCCATCCAATGTTCCTTTCTTGGATTGTTCATGTACCTGCTTACAACTCCCACTACATGTGCAATATCAGGTCTTTTGTAGACCATTGCATACATTAAGCTTCCAACTGCTAATGCATATGGAACTTTAGACATATAATCCATGTCTTCTTAGGTCTTTGGGCACATTTCCTTACTAAGTTTGAAATGGCTAGAAAAAGGTGTACTAATTGGTTTTGCATTGTACATATTAAATCTTTTCAACAACTTTTGTATGTACTCATTCTGAGACAATGTTAATTTGCGATTTTTCCTATCTCTAGTTATTCTCATACCAAGGATTTGTTTTGCAGCTCCCAAATCCTTCATTGCAAATGAATTTGCCAATTTTATTTTGAGCACATTTATTTCTTGCATGTTAGACCTTGCAACAAGCATGCCATCTACATAAAATAACAATATAATATAGCTGCCATCATTTTTCTTTTTCAAATAAACATAATGATCAGAGTGACTTCTAGTATAACCTTGTTCAGACATAAACTTGTCAAATTTTAGATACCACTACCTTGGAGCCTATTTTAAGCCATACAATATCTTCTTCAACATGCACACTAGTTTCTCCTTCCCTTTTACCTCATATCCTTGTGGTTGTTGTATATATATCTCTTCCTCCAAATCCCCATGGAGAAATGCTACCTTTACATCTAACTGCTCAAGATGCAAATCTTCAACTGCTACTAGATTTAAAATAGTTCTGATTGAAGTCATTTTAACAACAGGAGAAAATATTTCATCAAAATAAATACCTTTCTTCTGTGCAAACCCCTTTACCACAAGTCCAGCTTTGTACCTTTGTTTTCTTCCATCTTCTTCCTTCAGCCTGTAAACCCATTTATTCTTCAATGTAGTTTTTCCTGCAGGCAACCTGACTAAGTCCCAAGTCTGGTTATGCATTGAGGAGTCCATCTCTTCTTCCATGGCTAGCTCCCACTTCTTCCTGCTTTCAACCTACATTGCTTCTTCATAACATTCGAGTTCAACAGAATCAGTCAACAATAAATAATATAGTGAAGGAGAGTATCGTTCAGGGGGTATACTTATCCTGGTAGATCTTCTAACACCACTTTCAGGTGTTTGGGGTGCCTGTTGCTGTTGTGGTGGTAGCTATTGTTGTGGTTATTGATTATTATTATTTTCAGGCACCTTTACTTTTTCAGTGATCTCATCAAGAACTGCGTATTCCTTGTTTTCTTTTTCCTGATTCTTTTCCTGCAATTGTTTCTTATACAAGACCTTTTCATTGAATATTACATCTCTGCTCCTAATGATTTTGTGATTTTCGTAATCATATAAGCGATAACCAAAATCATTAACACCATATCGAATAAAGGTACATTTCTTTGACTTTGCCTCAAGATTTGTTATATTTTCTTTATTAATATGGAAAAAGGCCTCACAACCAAAAGGCTTTAAAAAAGATTAGTTTACCTTTTTACTTGTCCATGCTTCCTCTGGAACACCACCATCTAAGGAACTTGAAGGCCCTCTGTTTATTAGATAAACAACAGTATCTACAACATCTACCCAAAATTGTAAAGGCAATCCCGCATGCAATCTCATGCACCTTACACGCTCCATGATTCTTCTATTCATCCTTTCTGACACACCATTTTCTTGTGGTGTTCTTGGAACTATCTTCTCTCTGCTAATTCCATGCTCTGAACAGTACCTATCAAACTCTTTGCTGCAATATTCACCTCCATTGTTTGATCTGAGACACTTCAATTTCTTTCCTGTGTCAATCTCAACCAAAGCTTTCCATTTCTTGAAAGTATCAAATACATCAGATTTATTCTTAATACAATAAATCCAAGTTTTTCTAGTTATATCATCAATAAAAGTAACATAATAACGAGTGCCACCGAGAGATGATACCTGAGCAGGCCCCCATACATCTGTATGCACAAGCTCTAATTTTTCATTCTTCTTTTCTTTCCCAACTCTGAGAAATCTGACTCTCTTCTGTTTTCCATAAATGAAATTCTCACAGAAGTCCAAATCAACATCTTCAAACCCAGCAAAAAATTCCTTGAGTGAAGAATATTCATCCCTTTTTCACTCATGTGTCCAAGCCTATGATGCCATAATGCTACATCTACTCCTTTAGAAGTTAAAGCATTAACAGAGTTAGAAATACCATTGCATAAATACAATGTACCAACCTTTTCGCCTTTTGCTATTACCAAGAATCCTTTGGTGACCTTCCAAGCTTTATCTATGAAAGTTGTCACACAACCTTCACCGCCTAACTGCCCTGTTGAAATTAGATTTTTCTTTAGATCTGGAACATGCCTTACCTCCTTTAGTAGCCATTGGTTTCCATTCTGCTGTTTTAAAAGAACCTTACCCATTCCAACAATTTTACAGTGTTTGTCATCACCCAAACGAACTTGTCCAAAATCTCCTTGAACATGGTCATGAATGTATTTCTTATCAGGTGTGGCATGGAATGAGGCCCCTGAATCTACCACCCAAGAATCAGTAATATTTTCAAAAGAAAGAATAAAAGCATCTTATAACACCTCACTTGTCACATTTGCTTCATGATTGTTTTCTTGTTGTGCATCTCCTTCTTTTCCTTTCTGAGATCTACAGTCTTTCTTCAAGTGTCCTTTCTTTCCGCATTTCCAGCACACTATCCCTGATCTGGACTTGGATCTGCCTTTCCTTGATTTACTGCAGTATCCTGAGCTCTTTCCTCTTTCCATTTTTCTTCCCCTAGACTCTGCACTCAAAGCATTACCCGATGTCTCACCGGAGCTTTTCCGTCACATTTCCTCGATAAGGATAGCACCGAAAATATCATCAAACTTTAAAGTACTATATCCAGAAACAAAGTTACTAATGGCCATTACTAAACCATTCCAACTTTCTGGAAATGAGCACAAGAATAACAAAGCTCTAACTTCATCATCAAAGTTTACCCCTACAGAACATAACTGACTTGTAACAGTATTAAAATCATTTAAATGGTCTACAACAGATCCACCTTCTAACATCTTCATATTAAATAACCGTCTCATAAGAAATACCTTGTTTGAGGTCGAGGGTTTTTCATATAGTTTCTCCAACGCCTTAATCAAACCCTCTGTCATTTTTTCCTTCAAAATGTTGAAGGTGACTGATGCTGCAAGGCACAACTGTACTGTTCCGAGTGCCTTTCTATCAAGAAGGTTTCATTCTTCATCTGTCATACCCATCGACATCTTTGTTTTTCTACCTAATGGTAGGTACAGATCTTTCTTATACAGATAATCTTCCATCTGCATCTTCCACAGCGAGAAGTTTT
Source organism: Pinus taeda (assembly GCA_000404065.3). NCBI lineage: Eukaryota > Viridiplantae > Streptophyta > Pinopsida > Pinales > Pinaceae > Pinus > Pinus taeda. The sequence continues at coordinate 343,360 of APFE030824671.1, read as the reverse complement.
GGTTGTTAAATTTCTCGACCCTAAACTTACCATCTTCTGCCATTGCTCCCACTCGAACTAGGAACCCTTCTTTCCTGTGAGTTTATCAGCCAAATAGACCTTCGGCTCTGATACCAGTTGTTAGAAAATTATATATATTATAAAGCAATGGAACACATAAAATATTGCAGAAATATAAACACAGAAAATGCATAAAACAAGAGAGACACAGATATACGTGGTTCACCCAGTTTGGGCTACGTCCACCCTGAACAGTCAGTCCTTCCTTTCTATTATCCAACAAAATGAAGAGACACAACCTACAGCAGATCCACTGTAATATCCTCTGTTTTCTCTCACATTCTCACCTCTCTGCTTCTCGCTCAGAGAATACACATCTATTACACATCCTCAAAAATACAAATGCCCTCATACAAAGAGAGGGGTTACCTTCTAGGGAAAAAAACCCTAAACAAAACATAAGTTCTACTGTCAGATCATCTGCCTAATGAATGACCCAGATTGACTAGAAATTACTATACTTTTACAAGGCAATTTTACATCTGATTTTAGCTTTGGGGGCACTGCCCCCAAAACCCCCACTGGGGGACCGCTGGCCCCCGGACCCCCCAGTCGGGGGGGATCGCCTCCCCGTACTCCCGTGTGGAGGGGTGTACAAACTTCCTGGGGTATACATCCCGCTGAAACAAAGACCTCTGAACAATCATGCTCCACACCCAACAAGATATTTATAATTAGTTTTAATATATTAAATATTTTCTAGATTTAGGAACTGGATCCATAATTAATGGATCTTAACTAATTTTTCATTTTGTATTAAATCAAAACTTGTAACTTAAGATAGGGGTTCAAAGAGTTTTGAGAAAGTGTGTGAGTTTGAGTTTCTGAGTTTTACTGTATAATGAGAGACTGATTTATTTGAATATTTAGATTTTGTCTTCTTTGTGTGTACATTAGCAACTCTATCCAACAAGGGCTATAAGTTTTAAGTTATGTCTTAGTGAATTTCTTTGTTTTATCTCAACTACAATTATAGACTAAATTGGTTGTGCAGGTTGAAGATTATATAGATCATCCTTTGAATCAGTTGCAGGGTGATTCCTTATTTTTTTTAACCATGAAGCATTTTAGCGTCAAAGGAGAAGGAAATTTACTATTGTTATGGAGACCATTAAATCGCTTGTGGTGCTTCCACACAGAACCAGTTGTGGAGAATAGTCGGTACTTAGATTTTTCTAAATTATCATTAAGTCATTTTTTTTTTACCTTCGACCCAGAAATACTTAAGTCAATGTGGAACTAGTCAACCCAACCATCTAGTCGACTATCCCTTCCTTAGTCAACCCAGATTCTCCAGTCGGCATCAATTCTCCAGTTGGCCCCAACTTGAATCAGATGTTTTAGAGTTCAAGCCCGAGTTCTAGTTAGTTATGACCTCCCATTCTCAATCAGGATGTGAGAAATTTTTTCCTTGTTTTTGTCGGCCTCGACCTCTGACTATGCTAAATTCCTTGAGCATCTAAAGTGTAATTTTGTAAGTTTTGGCTTAAAATAAATAAAGGAATTTGACTTTATACTAGGATTTTTACCAAAAATCATAGAGAGAAAAGTAAAGTGTTTTATTAGACCAGATCAACATCAATTAAATTGGAAACTAAATTAACCATAAAGAATAGTCAACAAAGTCTCACATCTACTTAACTTCATTACCTAAAATCATTATAACATTGTCATAACAAGCCAGGTGAGTTGTTGCATTAGTAATAATATTGTTTTCCTATGCAACTAGCACATCATTAAAGGAATTCATATCCTGCACATCATTAAAGGAATTCAAAACTTTTGAAAACAAAATTCAACCCAGTAAAAACCAAATTTAACTAAAAAAGACTATTTATTATATTATTTTATAATCACTAATTTTTTTTTTCAAATTTCATAAAAATATTAAACAATATCCCAACTATGAAACTAGTTGAGACCATTCAAAATAATATACTTGTAAATACTTAAAAGATAATTTGCAATCCAAAACATAGGTTGTATAATATAAAATTACACTCTTCTAAACAACAAAGTGTACTCTCCACTAGTGTCAAACCATTGTATTCTCTTTACTCTTTACTTGTTTTTGGACTTGTTAACCTCTTTTGGCATATTGTATATAATGTAGTGTTTGACATTATTCACTCACACTAACATGCTTCTTTCAATTTCAATGATTGTAAAAGTAGCACAATTAGAACATGATACTCTGTTGATAATAGTTCCAGTTCATTGTAATTTAATTATTCAAGCTATAGGTGTCAATCCAAGTCGTTACAAGTCATATTTGCAAGGGTAAAAGTAAGAGAAACTAAAGTCCCTCTATTTCTAATAAATGTTTTATGAGAAACAAACCAACCATCTCGAAGAAATAATACATCTTCTAGAAATTAAAATTGTGTTTATACTAGCTAGCTAACACTTCTTTAAGATGGAGTATTGCTGGTTTTACCATCATATGTATAGGATGATGAGTTCTTTACGATGGAGTATTGTTTGTTTTACCATCATATGTATAGGATGATTAGTAGTAAGTTTGCAATTGATAATATTGCATTAATGTAACAAAACATATTCTTAATTTTTTACTAATTCTATTTTATTTAGAATCATTATTAAAGTTAATAATTCTTTAAGATGTATAATTAAATTTATTAAATATTATGAAATTCGTTTAATTTTTTTCTTTTTAATCTCAATATTATTTCAGTATTTAAAGAAATCTACTAACTTTCAATATAGTCAAACTTGTGCATAAAACTAAGATTATCATATAGATTATCTAATTATAACATTCTAATTGGCATCTACGTTATTATATAGTCAAATTTGTACATAAAACTAAAACTAATTGGTTATCTAATTATAACATTCTAATTAGCATTGGTTATCTAATTATAACATTATAATTAGCATCAATATCTTGTAAACTATAAATAATGTCCAAAAATACTTTTTTTAATCTTAAACTTAATGCCCAAAAATTAACAAACAAAAAATGTGTATTGTAATACTCGCCCATATTTTAAACTTATTCAAATTACATAAGTATTCATGGAAAACATATTTTAATCTCAATATATTACAACTGAAATGACATTTTCTTTGTTTAATCATCCTCTCCATATTAACATCTTTCATTACTATAAATTTTGTGATCATTAGGTTCATGGATTATCAATGTTGGGTTAGTTATGCACATGCATACAACCCCAACCATCATACTTACAATAAATATTGACCAATAAAAATCTTATTAAACAACAACTTGGTTCAACTTTGCGGATGAAGTACAAGTTGTTCATGCCTCCCTTTGCCAACAACCAACAATGGGTCATATCACAAACACTCAAGAAGAAATAATTCTATACTTGATTCCTTACTACTAAATTATCACAATTTGAATATATTAGAGTCATTCCTTTGCTTATAGTCAAGGTTATTTAAAGGTTGTATACTTTTCCCATATTATATTAATAAACGGACTTTAATAGAATTCAACAAAATTATTAGGATTCCAACTCAAAATTCACACTATGATGTATTGTTCATATATTAAGCCAATTATGACACAATAAATTAATCCATACACGATATACAATGACAAATTACATGAATCCATACCAAATGTATTCATTATAGGGGTTCAAGATTGATTTCAATGAGAAGTTAAGTCAATTCTCATACTTGTATTACAAATCAAGCAAGTTTCTACCTATTGTATTACCTAGAATATGGTTATGATTGTTTATTGTTTACGTTATGGTTTTTTAATGTTTATTTTTGTTTCTTTGGGGCTAACAATGAATATAAATAAAATGATGAGTCCAGGGTTAAACATTTTAAAAATAAAAATAAAAAGTTTAAATATTTTTGCGCGTAGTAGTGGCAGTGTTCAAGGAATTCATTCACAAGTTTTTGGAGGTTTATTTTGACGATTGGACTGTATTTGGGCTAGTCAAGAAACATGTAGCGAGCTTATGGTTGATGCTAGATATGTGTCGACGACACCAGATTGTGCTAAATCTTAAAAAGTGTACATTCCTCATCCCTTTTGGCAACTTGCTAGGCCATGTAGTATGCAGACAAGGCCTGATGGTGGACCCTGCGAAGATTGTTGTCTTACTCAATCTACAAGGGCCACGCAGTGTCAAACAACTTCGTACCACATTCGCACACACGCTAATATCGAAAGATTATTAAGGGCTATGCAAAAATCACGACACCAATGGAACAATTGTTGAAAAAGGACGCCACATATTGTTGGAATGATGACTATAAGAAGAGTCTGGAGATTCTAAGGAAAAAGATGGCATCTGCCCCCATTTTGGTTTTCCTAAAATGGGACATTGAATTTCATGTACATGTTGATGCGTCATGTATTGCGATGGGTGTTGTACTCACGTAGGAAGGAGTGAAAGGCATTGATCACCTGATTGCATTGGCAAGTCGACTATTGTCTAAAGCAGAAAAGAACTACTCCACTACTGAGTGTGAGGGGTTGGCGATGGTATATGTGCTCTAGAAATACCGCCACTATCTACTCAGTGGGAACTTTAAAATGTATACTGATCACTCCACATTGAAATACCTAGTGAACAAGCCTGTGTTGGGGGCGCGCATTTGTAGATGGTTGTTACTATTTCAAGAATATGATTTTGAGGTCATTGTAAAGCCGGGATGCCTAAATGTAGGCCCAGATCACTTGTCCCAAATTGAGAATGGTGAGGAGCCAACAAATTTGGAGGAAGGACTACCTGATGCACAACTTTATGCAGTGTGCGTCGCGGATGGCCACTTCGAGGACATAATCCACTTCTTAACAACAGGGACCGTGCCACAGGGGTATTCAGTTCAGTAGAAAAAAGAATTGGTGGTACGTGCAGCGGATTTTATTGTTATTACGGGGCACCTCTACAAAATGGGAAATGACGAAATATTGCGAAGATATGTACCTGAATTTGAACGAGGACAGATCCTCGCAGAAGCACGTTGTGGGGTTGCAGGAGGACATTATGTGGCACGGGTGACAGCATAGAGGATTCTTCGTGCCAGCCTATGGTGGCCAACCCTACATCAAGACTCAAAAGCGTACTGTCGGGCCTGTGACATATGTTAGTAGATTGAAAAGCCATCGCGAAGGGATGAGATGCCTCTCAATCCATAGATGACGTTGCAGCCATTTGAAAAATGGGCCATAGACTTTGTGGGACCTATCACCCCTCAAGGGAAGACAGGTGCACGCTATATCATCACTGTTACACTAAAATTTGTCACCATGACTATCTGCAGTTAATATGGCTCCATCAATAGTCATATTATCCTCCTT
>APFE030824671.1:290689-317107 GCA_000404065.3 Pinus taeda | reverse complement strand
TGTAAGTCAAGGAATGGGTGTGTACTCCTGTAAAGGTCAAAAGGCACGAGTTTCATCTTCAAAAAGTTACTTGTGGTCATTTCTAGAGCTTTCTAGAAGATTGTTTGACGTGTATTGAGCGCCTCCAGATGGTTCATGCATCCCTATGATAGAGGAACTTATCCCATCAAGAGAGGAGCTACCCCATCCAAAAGAGGGAGTATCCCATTGATGTTGGAACTGAATAACTTCCTCTAGAACACTATAAATACAGGCGTTGGGCCAGAGGAGGGGAGGTTGAAAGCTGAACATTCCAAAGGGTAGATGCTGCTGGAATTAGGACTTCCATTGTAAGCTTGTGAGGAGAGATTCCCATCCTTTTTTGTTTCATTGGAAGTGGGTGAGCTTGTCAAAGTAGAGGAGAACTCTTGCTGGACCCTGGGAGGGACTTGCACAACACCAAGGCTCAGGTTGTAATGGTTTCCTTTTGTTTCCTATTAATACAAATAAGTCCATTCTTCTCAATGATTTGTTGTTAATGAATTGTTTCATATACTCCTTGGTCTATATGTTGAATATGTTTTGTTTTATGAGATATTCAGGTGTTATGTAATCGTTTGATTGTTAGTGTATGCAGTTTTCGAAGTGAAGGAGGAGCTCATCTGGATCGACGAGGCTAGACTACTACAACAGCGTTGGACTTCAGGTAGGATCGAAAACACTTGGTTTCTCGTATGATAATGCATGTTTAGAGAAGGATTGCTCTTAATTGTCTTGTTTGTCACTAGAAAGTCTTAGGCTTCTAGGGAGGTTGGTTTTGTCCGCAAGATTAACTCTTTTTGCATGACAATCACTGCAACAGAATATTTAACTAGATGGGCGAAAGCACAACTAGTTAAGGACTACACAGCTGCTACAACTGCGAAATCCTTATTTGAAAACATCTTGACGCAGTTTGGATGCCCAAAAATTTTAATGAGTGACCGTGGAACACACTTCCTAAATGAAACTATCAGCACACTTACTGAATAATTCCAGGTGTATCATCGGCAAAGCACATTATACCATCCACAAGTGAATGGGACTGTAGAAGCATTCAACAAGATTATGGAGACTGCATTAACCAAAGTCTGTAACGCACAGTAAACCGATTTGGATTTACGCATACCTGCCATGTTATGGGCATACAGAACCACATGCAAAAAATTGACAGGGCAAACACCAATCAGGTTAGTCTACAGCATGGAAGCCATCATGTCGATGGAATACATTGTATCCAATTTGCGGATAGTAGCAATGATAGGCATGGCCGACCGCGAAGCCTTGGAAGAGAGGCTCGCGCAACTGGAAGAACTAGAGGAAGAATGATTTCTAGAAAGCTTCCATCAAAAGGTACAAAAATAGCAAGTTTTAGAAATTCCCTAGAAAAATTTGAATGCATTGGTTAGGACCATATGTAGTCAAAGAAGTCATAGATGGTGGCGTGGTCTAGCTCGACAAGCTTAAAGGGTAGCCCGTCCCGAGAAAGGTAAATGGAAGTCACTTGAAGCTCTACACGAGTGGGCCGACCACCTGACTAACCGACCGAAGTATAGTCTTAGCACTTCAAGCAGTGAAAGAAGGCATGGGACTATAAATGAATTTGGAGGAAAACTATGTGGAAATAGGGTTCCGCGTAAGAAACGTTTATTATAGGAAGCACGGTCACGCATAAAGGGCTACGCTACTGCGCAGAAAGGTGGGAAAGTGACCTTTGAAGTCACTGTTCATGACAAGATGGTCAATTTGAGGCAACAAGGAGTGGACAGTGGGCATGTAAAACATGAAGTCAGTACTGGATTTGAAACGATCTCCAATACATATCGCATTAATGAACCAGAAAAGGAAGGAACGGTCAAATTTGAATATTGGCTGGCTTATAAATCACAGCTAGTCATCTACTGAACAAACCATGGCACTGTGAGACTTAGGTTATTGAGTTACCTGATAGATATGGACACATCCAACTTCGATGATTTTCAGAACCTATGGGACAGCATAATGCTGACGGTTAAAGTCATTGTGCCAAGCTCAACACTAGTGGTAAGAGACATACTGCAAATTCCTAGACAGATAGCAGGATTGGTCTGGATGTCACCGCAAAACCTATGGTCGGGTAAGCGATCTATGATAGATAAGGGCGAGATGGTTAATCTTTGGATATCGTGGACAAGTGTAACCCTGGGCTACGTGCCTACGAGGAACCTTGAAGATTGGGACATTATTGACAACAAAATCTCTCTTGCAAAAATGAAACACAAGCTGCAGCAAATATTGAGTATACGGGACCAGAGATTGCAAACTTGCTACACTTGCACAAAGAGTTCATGGCTTTGGCACCTCAGCTAGAGCTAAAATCCTATGAGGAACCGCTCTGTGTTAACCAAGTAGAGCAAAATGAGCATCACCGGTTAGGCAAACTAGTAGGGGTAATGGAGTAGGAGCTTGAAGAAGTGTTGCAAGAAGCAAGGATGGAACAACGAAGCGCAGTATGTCACTCACAGGAATGGTGAATCGCGAAGCCTTGGCAGCATGTCTTGTTGCACTAACGAGTGACTCAGGATGAGTCACAATGATTGTGTTGGGGGCTTATTGGGCAGCAGATCCCCTGCATAACAGTTTTGGGGCTTAAAGCCCACATTTATGGGTATTGTATTGTAAAAGCTCCGTGAAGTGCACAGAGCGCGAATTGTAATGGGTCAAGTCTAAGGGTAGGCTGCCCTAAAATATTATATATTAATCTAGAATGTGTCGGCCTACCCATGGTCTGTAGACCATGGGAAGGTATAAATAAGAGAAAGGCTCTAAGTGTAAAGAGGCAGCTTTTTGGTAATAGAAGTAATATGGGTGTCTAAAAGTGATATTAGATTTGAGTCTATAAGTGCAAGCTTGAGTTGTAATAGGAGATAGAGGCTCCGGAGCTATGTGCGTAGAGGCCTAGTTAAGTCCACAATTGTGTGCGCGGACCCCTGCAGTTGTGTGCGTAGGGTGGGAAGTGGATTGTAACTAGATAAAGGCATTAATAAAGATAAGTTGATTCTGAAATTTATGATTACGTGCATGTCTGGTTATGTTGAATAATAACTGAAAGTGTTGTGCCCTCGTAAGTAAAAAAATATCTATAATAATAATAAGCACAGAAAAGGGTAAATAGCATTTGCGCTTGACTAAGGTAGTTGCCCCAAGAAGACAGTTGCGTGAAAGTGATGCAACGCATAGGATCACTCCGCGAAAACCAAGAACACGTCAGGACATCCCTAGGGTGCAGAAACCTAGTTCTAGCACCCTCCCATACTACCTCGGGTGAGACTTCAATCTGCACTCCGCGGAATGTTGCCGAAAGGGCTAGTAGTGTCGAGATTTGTTTGGCTAAAAATTTATGAACCTGGGTCAAGCCCCATTAAGCCAACATCTTTCACATACTTCTTAAGAAATGACACATGGAAAACATCATGGAATTTCACTGTTGGAGGCAGTGCAATTCGGTAGGCTACTGGTCCAATCCTCTCATGAATCTTGAAAGGCTCGTAATACTGAGGTGCTAATTTGACACATGATCCAAACCTCAAGGATCTCTTCTTGGAATTGATGCACAAGTTCACATGTTCCCCAACATAAAACTCCTTAAATACCTTGTATTCATGTTGTCTTAGGGGGTCTTGACCTAGGTTCAGTGTTAGTTGCGCTAAACAAATCCCTACACTACTAGCCCTTTCGGCATCAATCCACTGTGCCTGGACTGAAGTCTCACCTGAAGTAGTATGGCGCAATGTTGGAACCAATTTTTCGCACCCAGAGATCAGCGTGATGTCCTTCTGTGACCTACATCTGCCTCCACACAAATATTTACGCACTTATGGCTTACAACAGTAACTTCCTTCAATCAACCTTTAGACTTCCACGAAGGTCTACAAATGGCATTTGCGGACCTTGAACAGGTCAATTAGCTACTTACACGTGCTTTAGACTACCCTTAGATAATTAATTACTCAAAAATACCTAAGTGTTCGATAACTTTAACAATGAGCGTTAAGATCTTCGCATAACCACTTAATATTAATTACATTTTGATAACAATACAGATTAGGTAAAGTCGCACATCAATACATCATTATTTCATAAAACCATCATCCATCACAACTTATAGCATAAGCATACATAGCAGAAGTAAAGAGACTAAACACGTGAATTTCTGAAGCAATCTTCTTTATTGATATTCAACAAAGTTTTACATACTCAAAACTTCCCTATGCACTTAGTTGCAGGGGTCCACACACTCAGCCCTGGACACTACTCTAGGCCTCTACACACTCAGCTGTAGAGCCTTTTCCTCCTCTAAGACTTCTATCTCGATCTCCCTTTTATTGACCCATTACATCCATATTATGTTTTCATCGTTGTGCCTTAGACTCTCTAAGACACACATATTTATAGAATCCCATGGTCTACAGACCATGGGAAGATATTCAAAAGCCAACTCAAGTTACATAAAAGAAGGGTAAAACCCTTTTTTACTCTTAACTAGCTACATGCTCCATGACCAAAATTTGCGGAGACTTTACATCTTTTTACATCAAAACTTGGGATTTTTCCCCAAAACTGACCCAGGGGACCCCATCCCAAGAGGCCCCCAACATAAATATCATGACTTGCCCTTGAGTCACTCGGCTGGCACAGAGATATTGTTACCTGCTTCACCTGTTCGACCAGTTGTTCTGTGGCTGGTCCTTCACTGTCCTACTTGATCTTCTGCTATGTAAGCTATAGGTTCGCCAACTTTTCCTGTATGTTGGTGGAGACTTGGTAGGCTTCTTCCAACCAAGGATCCAACCACGCCTTAAGGAAAACCTCTTTTTTATGTGCTGCTTCTATTTGTGTAAGGAGTTTCTTCCCCTCCTACAACTTGGCAAGGCTCTGCGCTATAGCCACTAAGTGCATCATCGCCCGCACTTCTTCGTACTACTAATGAAGCTCGCAAATCTCTATTTGTAATCTCTGAAGGTTGGGATCTTCTTGTAGGTTCATCACTACTTCCATGGCCTTCTCAAACAACATTCTGCAGTCCACAACCGCTATATCCACAATAGCTATTCCATCCTTAACAGTAGCTTCGCATTGTTCCCTAACTTCTAGCGGGGTCGAAGGCTGTGAATTGAGCTCTAGTTCTGTGATTTTCATGTTGAGCTTGAACTATACTTGAGCCAACTCTGCCTTAGCATCACGGACACCTGCTAGAAGTTTCCCGATCTTGGCCTCAAATAGTGCCTCCTCAGATATGTGCAACTCCGGCACTGTCCTACAAGCCTCTGCAACCATGGCCGCCAACTAGGCTCTCTGTTCCTGGATCACCTCTTTTTCCTTTAGGCTTCCATCTTTTCAGCAAACATTTGCTCATTCTTCACCCGATATTCAGTTATTAGGCTGAGAGCCTACTACTCCCACACTCCTAACTCCACTATCACACCTGTCTGCAACCTGTAAATATATTCATTGGGGAGCACTACAAGGTTGAGGCCGATGTTCTTTAGAGTAATCATGATGACCTTATCATTGACTAATTCCATGCTCAAGGACCCTTCTGGCAGCGTGACTTCTTAGAGATCCACTCACTTGACCATTTGTGCAGCCTGACTGGTCCCTGGTGCTAGGCTCGTCTGTGCCGCGCTCACCTACCTTGTTGCAGTTGTATCTTGCTAGTTTGGATCAACAATTTGTGTAGATCCTTTAGAATAGTGCCTAGCAACTGTAGGTGTTGTTGTTAAAACTGTTGCAATAGTTTTGCAGTGGTGTCACGTACTTTATCTATGATCTCATCGAGATCACCTTCTGTGAGCATAATGGGATCGAGCAGTGGCTTTGTCACTTTTGACTTCTTCTGGGGCCCCTCCTTCTGTTGTTCTTTGTACCTCTTCACCTGGAATGGAGTGCTCTATCCTTCATCACCGCCACCACCCTACTCTAACTATTCTTCTTCCTCGATTTGGGGCGAATTAGATTTACTACTTTTCTCAGAGTGATGTTGTTCTTGTTCAGCCTGTTGCCTTGTAGCGCACTTCTTTTCCAGTCGGGCCTTCTCCTTGGCCTCCTTCCTTCGCTTCTCGACCAACTTCTGGACCACCTGCCTTACTGCCTCCTTCCACTTCTTCATGGAACTCCCTATACCTTTGCTAGTAGCTACGGCTAGAGCAGGCGGAGAGTGCCAATCTGCTAGCCAACACTTCATGACTTCCTGAATGGCATCATCTATGGCAAGAGAGGGAAGATCAAACCAATTTTGTTGCGGATCCTTCTGCACCTTGATATATACACGGTGGAAGTCCGCCTTTAACTCCGTGTACTTTGACAACTGATCAAACATAGTCGGGGACAATCGTGGCTGCTAGTTGATGACCATGCAAATGCTCACCTCCATCAAAACCCAAAATTTTTTTGCCTCTGAGAATCCTTTCTCCAAGGGAGGAAATTAACTGTCCTCCGTCAGCTCCCAAGAAACTAGCATAATGGAGAGCAGCAACCATGCGTGGTGGAAGGTCTTGCTCGTGTCCTGAGTCTCACGATAATTCACAGGGAACTCGCTGCAGAGGTAGTGTGACCAATAAACTGCACGCCCTTCGCGCACCGTGCAGCTAACAAGATCACGGGTGTCGGAACCTTGTCCGCATGAAATTTCCTCATGACTTTACTAGCTAATAGCTATGTGGCTACTTGTATTGCAGGGTCGGTGATGGACTTTATGGAGTATCCGCGCGACTTCTTGACTAGGTAAAATTTCTTCTTCATATTTTCTGCGAAGTCGCGCTCAGTGGTCTTTTTGCCAAACTCCTTGGCTGGATTCAAGCCTGAATGTGGTAGGAGCATGATCCAATGGATAAGCATGTCTATTATGGGGATAGGCATGCTCAGCCATAAACACCCATCATAGAGTCAGCGGTTTCCTTATGCGGGTGATATTGATGTTGGAGCAATGATAGTGGGGCACCCACAATAGGTTCAGCAACCCCGATTGATTTACTTTGCGCAATGACACTTGATTCTTTGTAGTACACCTGCTTCATGTAATTCTCCATTGTGATGTGGGGGAACCTCTCATGTTCAACCAAATCCCATCCTTCCATTTTTAAATGGGGAATCTACGCTAGGCGCGGGCTTTCAAAGGTGATGCTTTCTAGTAGCAAGGGCGTATTAATGACTAATTTCATCGCATCTGGGTCCTTGGTGACCTTCACCTTTCCTTTACACAGAGGGATATAATTCGAAAACTTGGAGATGGGCTCCACGCCCTCAACATCTATCCTCTGTGCCCTCTTCGACTTCTAAATCTTCCACCTTCTCCTTATCCTTCGCTAGCGGCTTACCTTTCTTTTGGGCCTGAGTCGTAGAGTGCTTTTATGGCGACTCACACACTGGCATCGCTACTTCTACTTATCTTTCTTCGGCTTGGGTCTTTCATGCACTAGTGTAAGCTTAGGCCTAGGTGACCTTGGCAACATAGGCACAGGAGTCGGGGCCTCCAAGCTCACAACTTCAAGAGCCGCTCCTTTTGAGGCAATAGTTCCTCCAATGCTTGTGGTCTCACCTAGTCCTGACATAGTGCTGAGAATAAATTGTTGGGTATCCTTAAGTAAAGTATCAAGCATGGAGCTTACGACCAAATCTACGAAAAACTAAGGATTCATAAAAAATAGACAGGACAACTAAAAAATTCAAAGGATGCAAAGTGTTCTCTGTTGGACAGCCTCGTGTAATTTATAGGAAAATTTGAATTCAAATCCGACCATTCCCTCCAAAATTCATCCATAAATACTGATTTAGCGGCAGATCTTCAAAGATTTTAGCCTTAAATGCTACTCCCCCCATGCTCCTCTTAACCATCTCCTAGCTATCAAATCATGAATAGTGGTTGTAACAATCATTTTTTGGCTATGTTGTGCGATATCTCTCCCCATAGTGCAGCTTCCTTCACGCACCTTCTGATACTATTACATCACCCTTTTTTGGGCAGCTCCTCTATTGTGTATCTCCACAAACTAGGTAGTGTAGTTCATAGTCCCACGCTCCCTTGCAGCTACTTAGAGCGCTAAGACTGTTCCGTTGTCATGTAGTCATTGAGCCAGATCCCCTATGTATGGCTTCCATTTACCCTTCCTGGAAATGGTTCTCCATTCAACTTCATGAGATGAACTGCGCTACCATCTGTAATTTCTTTGATGACATGTGGCCCCATCCAGTGCATCTGAAAGTTCCCTAGAAACTTAGCGAACTTACTATCATATAATAAAACCAAGTCATTTACCTCAAAGGTGCGCAATTTGATGTATTGATCATGCCAAGCTTGTTCACATTCCTTCTAACACCGTTGATGGAATCCAGCCACAAACCTATCTTCTTTGAGCTCCATTAGCTACGCGAGCTGTTCTTCCAAGGTTTTGAGGTCCACAATTCCTGTGAATGCTACTATGTGGAGACTAGGCACACTATATTCCATAGGCATCACAACCTCTACACCATAGACCAATCAAAAAGGCATCTGACCTGTTAACTTTTTGCAAGTAGTCATGTATTGCCATAATACTGTCGGTACATGCACATGCCAATCATTCCTCTATGCATTGCAAATATTCATCAGAACATTCTCCAATATTTTATTGAAAGCCTCAATTGTTCCATTAGCTTGAGGATGATATGGTGTACTTTTCTAATTGTAAACCTGGAACTCTTCTGTTAGCACATTGATCGTTTCATTGAGAAAATGTGTACCATGATCACTCATCAATACCTTCTGGAAACCGCACTTGGTCAACACATATTTAAATAGAAACTTTGTTGTTGTTTCCCCTGTACAATCCTTCATAGCTTGTGCCTCTGCTCATCTGGTCAAATATTCGATCGAGGTGATGATATATTGCGCACCAGTTTTCTTTCCTGGGGGCTTATGAAATCAATTGCCCATTTCTCAAATGGCTAGAATGACACCTGTGGATTCAGAGGCAGCTCAACCCTTTGCGATGGTCTACCCATTCTCTAACATGCATCGCATGCGCTACAATATGCTTTAGAATCTTTATGTAGCATTAGCCACCACAACCCGGTGCACAAAAAGTTCTTCTTTGTTGCTTTTATTGCATAATTCCCTCCTACATCTCCTCCATGAGCTTTAGCAAGAATACTATTCTGCTCAAAATCGGGCACATATCATCGAAGTATCTCATCTAATCCCATTTTATACAAATTACCTGCAATTATTGATAAATCTATTGTGCGCACTACCAATTATTTCTTCTATCGGCTGGTGTATCCTTCTGGAGTTGTCCTTGTAGTCAAAAAGTGGATAGTATTCGCAAGGTGGTTATCTGCTATGCGGACTGTGAAGAACTGCACGACAAGTAGCCCTTCCTCCAAATTAGTAGGTTCCTCTCCTGTCTCAATGCGCAACAAATGGTCAGCACCTGCATTCACCCTTCCTGGATTCATAATTACCTCAAAATCATATTCTTGAAATAACAACATTCATCTACATATCCCCCTCCCCCAACACAAGCTTATTGACAAAATACTTCAATGCAGAATGGTCTGTGTACATCTTGAAATGTTTGCAGACATCATGAACACAGGAATCATTAAGCTTTCTTAGATCTACGCAAATCCTTATCTCTCCCTTCTGCTTCTTTTCCTGAACTACCATTGGGCTCACCCAATCAGATTCCTCCACTTGTTCAATAATACCCTAACATCTTGTCCAACTCCAAGTAAACCTTTGCCTTGTATTTGGGATTAAGGTTATATGGCCTCTACTTAATGGGCTTCGTGTCCAGTTTCAAAGTTATTTTCATCACTCCCAAATCGCCTATGATGCCTTTCAAGTCCGAAAATTTCATAGGAAAAAGATCCTGGTACTCGCAGAGTAACTAAACAACTTTAACCATTGTCACATCATCCCAATAATCCTTAATCTTCGCGAATTTAGGCTCTATTTCAGTACCAATGTTTACCTGCCTAGTCTTCAGCGGCGGGGTGATCTCTGGGTTCTCTATCTACGGAACTTCAACCTCATGGTGGCCTTTTGCTTCTGGGATATTGATATTACTTGGAACCTCATGGTCCGATTTAGTAGTCATATCATAGCATTTTAGTGCATGGTGAATCTCGGTGCTTCAATTTGGTTTAACCAATTCCAAAGGATCCTGTGGAACTTGGAAGATCGTTGCCTTAACCTCCTGTAGTGCCTCATCAATGCTTTTGAACCCATCTTCAAAGGAACCCTTCTCTTAAGATATCCCACTCTGCAGTGCCATGGTAGAGCTTCATTTCCAAATACCAATTCATAGGGACTATATCTAGAGTATAACAGAATAAATGTACCCATTCTAGTTGCAGCTCCGTTCCACACACCTAAGTCCATTTTTCCAGGTGATCATGCATATTATTCCTCCTATCATATTTCTTGGTTAACCATACTTTAGGAAGACCAAATCATATCCTCATCATCCTTTTGTAATCATGCCACTCATCAAATTTGTCTTTGTGCGTACCCCACCACCGAGCGGGTGTAGCGTACAATGCCTAGTCTAGAACCTAAAAGTGGTAATCCTCTGGAAATTCTCTTTCAAAAGCATCAAAAAATTTATCTACGTCAATTTACCCATCATAATAAGGTAAATCTCTTACCTCTGATGACACACAACACAATGATTTGGTCATCATGTTGCAGCGCAATCTGGATACTTCATGCAGCATGTTTTGCCAATGTTCCAACTCTTCGTTTGAATCTGAGGTAAGGAAATTTTGCGGTCCCATACAATTCATCCATCAGAAAATGGATTAACCCAGTCTTGGTCTCACGTTGTTATTTTATAAATATGATCCAAATCATCATCACTTTCCTCATAGTCGCCAGTTTAGTATAGCACAGTCCTTCCGTAGGGTCCAATGGTACTACAACGTGGAGTGATTTCCTTTCAATCGACATTGTACACTTCTTCAATTTTGTGACCCAATTCATGTCGATAGTCCAATCAATGCCCAGGAGTGCAGGGTATGGATTTCTATCATCAACAATCCCTATTACTTCAAAATCTGCCAACACGCTTGCACCTTCTATATCTACCGTAACTCCCTGCAGTCGTCCCATAGGGATAATATTTTGCGGGTTCACGATCCTCAATTGAATTGTATACCACTGCAGCACAGGTCTCCCCATTCTCTCCTAGGTCTTTTTAAGCAATATAATTGCATCAGACCCCAAATCCAAAATAACTTAGTCCATCTCATAATCTCCTATTTGTGCGGTAAGCCTCATCTCACGTCGTTCTTGTCTTATGCTTACCAATCTTTCTGACCATGCGAGGTCCATCAGGAGCCTTATCCTTACCAACACAATTGTTTATTAACTCATGTAGTCCTTTCATAGCCTTGCTATCACACATTAGCTTCATAAAATTATCCAAGAAGGTGGTAAGCACATAGGGGTCAACCTCTGTAGGCGTGCTGGTGTCTCGCAGTTTGTTCTGACTTCCTGAGGTAGAGGCTTCAACGAAGCTTTTCTTCGCTTCCATGAATGTTTCCTTCACATGATAAGTTCAAATCCAAACTCCCTTTCTTTATCCTTGTGGACCCATCCACCTTCTTCAGGTTGTTTTTCCCTATCATCACCAATCATGATCCCGCTTCGCAGCATGATATTCACATTTGGGTCCTCTTCATGGGCTCAACCCTCATCATCTGTAAGTTCTAGGTAGGATTTTCAGGTTGCGCCTTTTTCTCCTACATTGTGGCCATCATCATAGGACATTTTTTGATTGTGTGGTCGAACTAAGTGTAGTATTGACATGATGAGTGTGTCTGATTCATACACTCCCGCGCGTAGTGTCGTGGAATTTGACAATATTAACAAATGACTTACCCATTACCCCTACGAGGTCCTCGTCATCCTCGGCCTTGTTCGTGCCCATGATATCCTTCACCCATTCCCTTAGAACCCTAATCCAGATGCCAAGATTCTTCTTGCATTCGATACGCAGGTGTCCTCTCCATCATCAATTCATAGCTTTGACAGTGGTGGTCATCGTGGCCCACCGATTTGTAGAAATTGGAGAACAATTATTATGGTGTCTATACAAACTTTTGCAATAAATGACCATTGTGTATTACATGTTTTCCGACCACTTGAAAAATTGCACATGATAACACGAGCCCCGCACCTGGTCCTGTTGGGGATTCTTGCCTCAGGGTCATAGGCCCCCTTCTTATGATGTAATTCGCGAAGACAGGGAAGTGAACTTTATCATGCCCCTAGTTTTTACACTTGAGAAATGAAACTTCTTTGCGCACCTCCGACTGAGCCACCTTTTTCCTTTTTCAAACTCTGCAACCACAAGAAGAGGTTCTGAAACTCTACATGAATCTGTTGAAATCCCAAAGAAGCATCTTGGATAGGTGTCTCATGCAATCTCATCGCGATTTCCAGGTCTTCCACTTGAGTTCCTATCTTTTGTTATGACAAAGTAATCCTTAGGTGGGGCAAGAGTGTAGCTATAAACCAATCGTGATGTTGATTATCTATGAGATTTGTATTAGCTTCATGGATCCCTCACTTCACTCTTTGATATATCTCCCATGGCATTTCATCGGGCCTCATCATGATTTCCTTAAATCCAATTACCGGTTGTGAGGCAGATTTAGGCTTACTGAATTCCTTACTCAAAGCAGCCCGAGTATCTGCAAATGACGCTAGTGGATTATCAGTGTAGTACTTAACATACCATGTCAACACATGGTCCTGCAGAGCGGTGAGTATCTGCACCTTATTTATATTATCAAACATAATTTTTTGTGTTCTCCACATAGTCTTCACAACAAACAATAACTAATTCAGATCCTCACTTCCTAAGCCCTTGAAAACTGGAAAGTTGATCGTATTCGACATGTTCACTGGCGGCAATGGCAGTGGTGGTGTGGGTGAAGGTGAATGTTGTGGAGGTGAAGGTGGAGGTAGTGTGAATAGATGAGGTATCCACGTAAAACCCTGACTTATCAACTGGACAACACTCTATAGTGAAGCATGTAGTGCTCCCTCGTCGTCACTTAAAGGAGGTCCAATCAATGGACTATATTCAGGACTAGCTTTTCCTTGATTTCTAAAGCTTCGTCCACTTTGCGTAGATCCAAACATCAAGGTAATGGCATAACCTGCTTTTCACACAAGAGCATATTACTCCAAGTATTCAAAGATCCTAAATACTTACCTCGCAGTCCCTTGAAGAAGCATCGCTCTACTTTGCTGTAAGTGACTAAGGTATTAACCACGAAATCTATAACAAATCCTCCAATGACTCGATCAAGCCAGTGATCAACTGTGTGCACAATCTTATTTGTAGAAGATTCCAACCTCTGCATGAGCTCCGAGGTCCAACTATCGGACCATCAAGCCTCCACCTTCCTTGGTCATCTACCAATTTAGCGATCCACTTGTATAGTTCGATCAGGAAGGCGCAGAAGAAAAATTTTTGTATTTATATGTATAAATATATATCCAACCACTGTTCTTTTGTCAGGCACAGATTTCTATTTTCTTGCACCATGAATTCGTGGATCTTTCTATCCAACCACTTCTCAATTTCCTTCTTGGTCAGATTCCAATGATGAGACATCACACATCTCTTTATGCAGATCCCAGTCCTGGCAATGGAATTATTTGTTGGCTTAGGGGATCCTGACCTAGGTTCAGAGTTAGTTGTGCCAAACGAATCCCTACACTATTGGCACTTTCGGCATCAATCCGCAGTGTGTGGAATGGAGTCTCACTCGAAGTACTATGGGGGGATGTTGGAACCAAGTTTTGCACCCAGAGATCAGTGTGATGCCCTTCTGCAACCTAGATCTGCCTCTACACATATCTTTAAGCACTTAAGGCTTACAGCAGTAACTTCCTTCAATCAACCTCTAGAGCTCTGCGAAGCTCTACGACTAGCTTTCGCAGAACATGAACAAGTCAATTATCTACTTACACGCGCTTTAGACTACCCTTATATCAGTAATTATTCGGAACTACCTATGTGTTTGATAACTTTAACAGAGAGTGTTAGGATCTTCACGTAACCACTTAACATTAATTGCATTCTGATAACAATATAGATCAAGTAAAGTCGTGCATCAATACATCATTATTTCAAACAACCATCATTCATCACATAAACAAAGTAAAGAGACTAAACACATGAATTTTTGTAGCAATCTTCTTTATTGATATTTAGCAAAGGTTTACAAACTCAAAACTTCCCTGCGCACTTAACTGCAGGGATCCATGCACTCAGCTACTGACACTACTCTAGGCCTTTGCACACTCAAGTGCAGAGCCTTTTCCTCCCCTAATACTTCTATCTCAATCTCCCTTCTATTGACCCATTACATCCATCTTATCTTTTCATCGTCATTTCTTAGACTCTCTAAGACACATCTATTCATACAATCCCATGGTCTGTAGACCATGGGTAGATCTTCAAAAGCTTACTCAAGTTACATAAAAGAAGGGTAAAACCCTATTTGACTCTTAACTAGCTACGTGCTCTGCGACCACAATTTGCGGAGACTTTACATCTCTTTACATCAAAACTTGGGATTTTGCCCCAAAAATGACCCACAAGACCCTATCCCAATAGTTGATTGGCAGAACTCTTATACCTGTCCTATGCTACCTTTAGATTCTTCTTGATAAACTACATTTTTTGTTCCATCTCTACCAACATGTTTGGTCTAATCAATACCTTCTTCACTAGATCACTCCAACTGATAGGAGTATTACAACTCACCCATAAAGTCCCTCAAACTAACTCATCTTTAAAGATTCTTGATACGCATTGTTATATGCAAACTCCACAAGTGGAAGATACTCTTCTCACTTCTGTTGTTGATATCTAACATACATTATCAACATGTCCTAAAGAATCTTGTTGAACCTCTTTGTCTATCCTTATGTTTGTGGATGATAACTTGTAATAAAAGCCAACTTTGTACCCAACCCTACAAACAACTCCTTCCAAAACATAGAAGTGAACTTGGCATCTTTGTCTGACACAATCTTTCTAGGAATAACATGTAACCTCACTATCTCCATGATGAAGACCTAGGCTACCTCACTAGTTCAATTCATAGACTTCACTAGAATGAAGTGAGCTACCTTAGTCAACCAGTCGACCATAACCATAATAGAATCATGTTGTTTATATTACCTCGGAAAACCTATAATGAAGTCCATGGACATGACCTCCCATTTCCACTCTAGAATTAGAATCAACTACAATAAACCACTTGGATATTTACAGTCTACTTTTACTTGTTGACAATCCAAGAATCTCACAACAAACTCTGCCACCTTTTTCTTCAAATTCAGCCAATGGTATAAATTATTAATTGTTTTCAATGTCTTTTGATATCACAAGTGACCTGAATACAGCTTAGCATGAATTCCTCCAAGATAATCTTCTTGAGCTCGCTATTGTCTGGTACATGATCATGTCCCTAAATCTGAACAGAAAATTTTCCATGAGATGATAATCCACATCCTGCTCACCTATATCATGTTGTTGTTACATGTTCTGAATTTGTTGGTACCTATGATATTATTGGCCTTCCTACAAGATCTGATCCTATAAATCTATCCCATATGATGTCATAGCTGCTATGTGATTTACGAGTTCTCTTTTTCTAAGGGCATCTGCAAACCTATTCTCTTTTCCCTTAATGTACTTAATCTCGAAGTCAAACTCACTGAGCATAGCCAACCACCTAAATTTCCTGGCATTTAGATTTGGTTGATCAAACAAGTATCTCAATCCATTGTGATCACTCATCAAAACAAACATCCTGACAAGAACATAACGGCTCCACATATTCAATGCATAATAATCATTGCTAACTCAAGATCATGTGTCACATAGTTTTTCTTGTGCTCATTCAATTTCCTTGACTCGTAGCATACCACCTATCCTTCTTGCATTAGGACTCCACCAATTCCTCTCTTGAAAGTATTTCTACACACCATGAACTGTTTATCTAGTTCTACAATCTTCAATGCTGGAGCATTTGTAAGAAACTACTTCAACTACTCAAAACTAGTTGCGCATTCCTCTTTCCATTCAAACTTATTTCCTTTCCTCTGCAATGATGTAATAGGATAGGAAATCAATGACAAGTTCTTGATGAACTGCATGTGGTAACCTACTAACCCCATGAATGATCTAACCTCATCCACATTCCTAGGAGTTTCCCATTCCATGATAGCTCTAATATTTTCCAGGTCCACTATTATACCTTCCTTGGAAACCACATGCCTCAAGTAATGAACCTTTGTATGAAAGAAACTGCATTCACTAATCTTGGCATACAACTAGTGCTCTCTCAACAATTTCAACACTAATGCTAAATGTTTTGCATGTTCTTCCTCATTCTTATAATATATCAATATGTCATCAACAATTACAATCACAAACTTGTCCAGATGAGGACGCAACACATTATTCATCAAACACATGAAACTATTTGTAGCATTAGTCAAACCAAAAGGAACCACAAAAAACTCCTAATGCCCATACCTAGTCCAGAAAGGAGTCTTGCAAATTTCCTCTTCTTTGATGCTGCTCCCTTCAGCTAGTCAAAAAATTCATCAATTCACAATAAAGGATACTTTTTCTTAATCGTCACCTTGTTCAACTACTTGTAATCAATACACAACCTGATAGTACTATCCTTCTTCTTCACAAATAATACTAGTGCATCCCAAGGAAACACACTTGGCCTAATGTATCGCTTGTCAATAATTTGCTTCAACTGCAACTTTAGTTCCACTAACTCTGGAGTGCTCATCTTATATGGTGCCTTTTATGCTAGTGTTTCTCCCATCATCAACTCAATAAAAAATAACACTTGTCTATGAGGTGGTAACTTTGAAATCTCATTTGTAAATACATCCTGAAACTGTTGCAAAACCAGATACCTCTTCAATACCTCAGCATCCTCGACACCGTTACCTTTTTCACTGGAAATATGAACCACAAACAATACACATCATTTCCTATTATTGTGCTTGGCTTGCATAGTTGTAACCATCCTCACTACTGTAGGCTTATTCTTACCCTACAAGATTCTCTTCTCTCCATCATCATCCAAGCACTCAATAGCTTTATCATAGCAACCCACCTTAGTCTTGTGAAGATACAACCAATCCATACCCAATAGCATACTGTATGATCCTGACAGAAGCACATTTAGATGTGTTGATGTAGACATACCATTCAACTCAATTGCACAATATCTTACCCAATGATGAACTATTTTATTAGTACCTGTAGTCAAATGCACTATCCAAGACTCTGCATGCACTTCTTTATTCAAATGACACTTGTCCACCAAGTCATGACTAATATAACTATAGTTCGATACAGGGTCAATCAAAATAAAAATAATTGATCACAAAACTTACCTTCCATCTCAATAATAGATGCATGATGCTTAGCCTTCCTAGTATCCAATGTTGTGTGAATATGAGTAATAATTTTTCCAACATCCCCAAGTGTTTGTGCCTCTTGAGCACTATAAATATACATTCTACCACCTTGATGTTGTGTACAATCTCTCTTGTGATGATCCTTGCCACAAGTTCAACACTATAAAGGCTTTCTGTCATCACCCTTGTTCTGCTCCTTGGCCTAAAATCCCTATCCTCTATCAATTGCATTGAAATTATTATGTGGTGTTGCATTCTTATTGTCATTTGTATCCTGATGCTTTCCTCTCTTCTTAACCCACTTTCCTTTATTCTTCTCAATACCTTTCCAATCCTGCTTAGACTCATTATTATGCTTTGATTTCTCATAACATTGCTTCAACTTTCGTATGGATTCCTACAATGATCTAGTCTCATCAAACTCAATCTTGTCTTTGAATGATACTGGAAATCCACTGATTAATCTTTCAACCTTCTCTTTCTCCTCCTTAAGATAAGGCACATACCTTAACAAATACAAAAACCTGATAGTATACTCCTCATGACTTGTAGATCCCATCTTCAACTACTAAAATCCTTTGCCATATCATCGTAGTATCTTTCAGATAGATACTTCTTCCTAAAAAGTCTCTCGAACACACTCAAAGTCAACTCCTCTTCTTGAATTTCTATGTCATTCTTCACATCTTCCAACCAAATTTTTTCTTTTTCCTTTAAGATTGAAAGTAGTTATCCTAGCTATCCTTGAACTCATCTGGAAAGTACTGCTTATCACTTCTCCAATACAGATGGTGATGGTGATGATAATGTTGTCTCTTTGAACCAGAACTAGAATAGAACCCACAGTCACGACCCCTCCTATCAAGTGTATCCAGGAAACTACCATCTCTGACTATATCATACATGTCAAACATGTATCCTGATTGAGACCTGCTGCCATATGTCATATTAGTCCTTTCCTCTTGTCCATGACTGATCCTAAGTGGTCCCTATCTCTCCAAATCTAATAGACTCTAAAGAATCACTATATTAACTTCTGCATGCTTCTCTTATACCTTGGAAAGTCTCTCCTGTGACTGAATGATCCTATCATTATCTACCTTATAATATGTGATCTCTACCTTAAAACTTCTCAATGTGTTTGTTATGTCAGGGGAGTACTCATCACTATGTTGTTCATCTGATTTGTAGGGAGAATCATGTGAACTTCGGTCCACCATTTTTCTTGTCACCTTTGATCCTCTACTTCCTACAAACATACCATGTCAGATAAGCTAAGCATAATCATAATCAACATACCTTACTAAAGTTCAGGGGAGGCTATCTCGTCTGCAAGATAAATTCATATTAGCATGACATATGTATATATAATGAAATCAACATATCAATCATCTCAACATCAGAATCATCAACCTCTACATTATGACACTAATTATAACAATGAAAATCATAATGCATGCATAATGAATAGATATACAACTGATATGCATGCATGACAAACACATTCCACCCATTCAGTCCAAGTGTTGAACCTGGGGGCCATGGTACCATTTTTCAAACACCCCTCCCAAATCTACCTAGTTTCACCACCCTACCAAGGTAAACATGAGAGGAAGAGCTACTATGACATGACCCAACCTCCTAGGTTCCGTTAAGGAAGTGGGATCGACCACTGAAGACAAACTGACATCTCATAACATTTTATACGGGCTACCGATTACTCAGAGGTTGAGTAACCACCACAGGTGGCCAAAACCTGAGATGTGTTAGGGTCCTATAATAATAGGATTCATAATTTTGAATTGGCTATCATTAGTCTTGTAATGTTGTACCTACTTTTTCTTTCTGCAAAATTTTTTCCATATTAAAAAATTAAAAAATGTAAAGAGGGTATGTCCTAAAAGAATAATCAAAGAAAAAAAAGAAAAAAAAAATATCAAAAAAGTGAAAAATATGAACCCCAAACAAAAATAGATCATAATGGTTGTGTGCAACTTGTCATAAATGCCACAGCCCATGATAATAAAATAACTTAATCATGACTAATTCATGCTTTAAATTTCATGTTTATAGATAGAGAATAAAGATCTGGCCAAACTGTTTCACCTTGGCAGTTCAGTAGTTCAGTAGAGAAATAAAAATGTGCTCATAAGCTTAATATGAGCCATTGGAAGTTATAAGGTTAGAAGGAGATAGTTTACTTGTCAAAAGAAAAGGAAAGAAAGGGTCTGCTAGCCTAAATGCACCCAATAAAATGAAGAAAAAATGTTAGGATAAGTAAAGGGTAGGTAAAAGAAAGGTTGCATATGTACAAGGTTGTTAAATCATAAGCACTTTATCATGCTTAATCCTATGTTTCAGTGTGCAGGAGAATTTATGAGATTGAAAGGATCTTCACTAGTTTACTTGATTAACTTCCCCTCATTTCATTTCCCCCCCCCCACATACTTATTTACTAATTTCCCCATTTTCCCCTTGTTTCTTATAAAATTACCCTTTCCCTTCATTTTGACCCTTACCCCTTGGTTTCACACATTTCCCTAGTAAATTACCCTCCAAAGGTCATCCCCCTCCAAAACCCCTTTCCCCTAGTGTGAAACCCATTTCCCATTAAAAAAATCACCTTCCCCTTATTAATTTCCCTATTTTACCTTAAAAAACCATGAAAAACACTTATCCTAAGCTTGTATCCCCACCGCATTATTTAATTAACTTCTCGATTTATGTTTCCCTGACATAGACTTTTTAACCCTTACAAATTAGTTGTAATTAATCCCCCAGGCCCTGCAAATCTTCACCATTATTCCCTTTGTGCATCTCGACTGCACGATAGTCGTCTGATCTTCCACCCCCAGATTTGACGACGCTCATCCATATCACGCTCATTCCCTCTCTGACCTTTACCAGCTCGAGAGCACGCGAGATTCATGGTTTTTCTTGGACGCTATTTTTCTACGTGACAACTCGAGGTGAAATCGCGTGCTCTCAGGAAAATGCCACCTGCCTACCAAAAGCGGTACGATGGCCCCTGAAATCGCTTCCCCGCCAAAAGCCAAAACCAACTACTATTCATTTATGAATTCCGCGCCAAATTCTAACCATTTCTGATTAAAAGGTTGAAGAAGCCCATTTTGACTCTTTTCACTCATTTGCATTATGAATGCTGCCTATCCCTTCCTGTGCCACCTTGAGCCTCTACAACCTAAATTAATCATCGTTTATCTCCCAAACAAGATCCAGACACCCAATTCAAGCATCCAGTGCACAAATGAAGCCATCGTACCATCTACAATCACCATTAAAACTAGTTTGCAGCCTGAACGACCAATTTCGAGGTATTTTGAGAAAAAACTAGAATAACCCTCTCAATTTGAAAGCGTACAGTTAATTCAAAGATTAATTAATTGATTTTAATTGATTTTCCCGTAAATTGGAGAGTATTTCCACTTGAATACCCAAACCTCTCTTTTGCAAATTGCAAATTACCCTCTCACTGCACCAGAGTTTTCAAAGCCTCACTGTTATAGTCTATACAAGCCTAATTCAAACCTTTCACCCTCAAAATAGTTTCCCATACCTCTCTGGATGTCAAACCTGTGTCAACCCCTCCCTTGGACATCAACCATTTGGCACTAGCAGACATGGATTTCCAAATAAAAGACACTACTACCCCAGGCAACCTTTTGAGGCTCCACTGCTAGAGTAAGGACAGATTCCTGAACCATGCTGATGACATCCACCTTTGGGAATCCAATTTACCCAAATACCTATTCCCGAAAGTTCACACATTCCTTGATATTGGACATTTTTGTCATGAATGCTATATCCCTAGCCAAAAGGCTATTGTTGCCCCAAACAAGCAGTTTTTATTCACCATTACACCAGAGTCCATCAACCAAATGCTTCAAGTCCAACCTAGCCAAAATCAGACCCCTTTATCCATTGGAGACCTATTGGACCTGTATATCACCTTGGACCTGGTTAAGATAAGGAAAATATTCCATACTTTGATCATTGAAGACAACCATACTCCTACAGATGCCCCACCCTATGCTGCCACTATATTTTTAGAAACTAGCATACATGTAATCACCATGCTTTCATGCATCCTAGGATAAACCAAAGATGAGCATGTGGATAAGGTCATCCTAGCCTTCCTATCCATTTTTACTCCAGGCAAGCCTCCTGCTATCATGTACAATTATGCTCAATTCATTTCAAACAGAATGCATGAGAAATTCACCAGACTGCCCACTAAAAGAGTTTTCAAATACTCTTCAATGTTGTTCATATGTTTTTATATTACCAAGCAGACAAGTTCCCTTTAAGTATCTAGAATTTGGATACCAAGGGAAAATAGAGATCAGTGGTCTATTGGACACCCTTGGTCTAGAAATTTTTCACAACATTTACCTACAAAGACTTCATAAACTCATTTGTATACCCAGTCCTGAACATGCTAACTGGTAACACTCAACCTAGGATCAGCCAAGAAATCAAGAGAGTGCTACAGTTGGCTAAGAACAACAAGTTGGGAGACAGGTACCTATACCAAAACCACACTGAAATCAAGGTTTATCGTTGCCAATTAGCCCCATAAAAGTTTCCCAAATACCTCTCCCTGAGGATATTTTCACTTCAGTATTTCAGACAAATCATCAACTCTGATGATGTCCACTTCCTATCTGCTAGGAAGAAGACCTAGTTTAAGATGAAGAACCAATTGGGCCCATTCATTTGCAATAACAAAGAGGCTGGACCAGAGGCTGATAAGATACTATAGCAAATGAAATTCAGCAACAACTTCATGTGGAAGTATGACCCTCATGGGGTCATAAACAAGCTAAGACTCAAGGTCAAATTGGGACCTTACATCCATCACCCAAGACTGGGCATTGAACAGTTTTCCAACCAATCTGAGTGGTTGGAAAACACATTGATTGACATGGATAGCATAATTGTGGATGTGGAGAACACACTCATTGATCTTTAAAAACAATTTGACTAGATCTCTTTCCTATAGGTGCCAGAGCTAAGAGAGCCAATGAATGTCCATCCTGTGTTATAGACCCAAGCTAATGAAGAGAAGAATCCAAAGAGGAATAGGGAAGAGGCATCTAGCACTGCCATGGAGACTTCAGATGAGCTGTTTGAGCTCAGAAAAAGGCCCAAGTTGAATCATGTGTCTGAACAGGAGGAGAACGTTGAACCAATGGAAATAACTGACACTGAAACAATGCGGCAGAGGAGCAAATACACAACTACATCAGGTGAAACACAACAACCATCAACCTCCAACACTCAGATGATTGAGAGACAACAAAGTGTTGAGGTTTCTTCCTTTATCAAGCCAGCTGACAGAGAGAAGGACATCAAAGATAGGTACAAAGAAATAAAGATGAGGAATGAGAAGTTGAAGGTAGACACATATGCCCAATACTACAAACATACACCAACCAACCAGAGCACGTTGATGTCAGCCTTTGTCATCAAAGCAAGAAAGATGCAGGTATCATTTTTGCAGCCCACTGTACAACAACCGAAGACCTCGACTGACTATAGGAAGACTAATTTTCAGGTGATGGCCAGGGATTTTCATCCCATTCACCAAATAGAGTTCCACAAACAAGCTAGAGAAATTATTTACTCCACCCTTACAGGAAAGGCCATGGCTACCCACACGTTGTAGGATTCACTAGATAATGTGACGACCCAGTACAAATTGGAGAAGGCCTCCTCACAAGCCAAAGACAACAGGATAAAGTCATTAGAGGACTTGGTCATTGAGCTAGGCCATGATCCTACCGACATTAAGGCTGCTGAGAAATTAATCAAAAAGAAAAATGAGGATATAGTAGCCCTCAAGAAGAAAATCAAGTTTACACATTTACAACACCCACAGGAAAAGGAGGTCCTAAAGAGCCAAACTAATAATGAGGAGATGATGGACCTAGTGTTGTAGCTGAATGATCAGTTAAAGGAGATGGAGAAATAATTGGATAGCTTGATTCAGCTCAAACGAGCTAGTCTTGATGATGCCTCTGCAACCGTCATCCCAAAAGTTACCACTCATGTACCTTCTACTTTGGAAACATCCTTGGCCACCACATCTCCAATGGCCACAGCACTACCAACATCTACACCAACTACATCAACAACAGGGTCTATAGCAACAGGTTCTACAGGTGATGAAGCAAACAGGTTGGTTAAAGCAATGGAAGAAATGTCCATTCAGACCACTGAGATGAACAGGCTTAAGGAGAAAGTGACCAGCCTGGAAATAGATTACAAATTAGCCCAAATCATGCACAAAGAAGAATAGCGGAAGTCCGCAAGGATGACCGAAAGAATCAAAAACCTAGAGAAGGAACTGACATTGGAAGAACCTCTAGGTCAGGCTAGGAGCAACTATGGGCCATTATCATTGACTCTGTCAATGATATTTGGCCATCCATCGAGGTTATTTTTGAACAAATTTATCTAATAAAGCAGGTTACAGAAGCCATTCAAAGAGTCAAGGCAGAACTTGGAGACATGCCAGAGGAAGCTACAAGGATCATTCACTTCCTCAACTCCAAGAACAGGTATGAGATGCAAGAATTAGATATACCTGATAGAACAGGTACAATTTTGGAAGTGAAGAGGGTCCTCGCCAAGTGGAATTTGATGCTAAACCTAGAGGATAAGTGCCAAACTATGCAATTGGCCATTGACAGATTCATGGTGAAGTTCGAAATTTTAAGGTAGAAGGGTTTACCAAATCCCTTGGTTATAAACAACAAATTAATGACCTAGGAGGACTATAATAAAAAGATCAAAGAAGTGGCCAAAGATCAAGTAAATACTTCATCCATGAAGGGTATACCTACTGGCAAAGTATTATATCAGACTTTTGAGAATTTGTTTTACCTCCAGCATGAGGTAAAACACCTTTTTGTCAATAAGCCTACTTTTGCCAAGTATACAGAGGCAAGATGACATCTATAGGAAGATGCTCAATATCCAATTACTAGATGCTGAGACATGGGAAAAACTAAAGGATTTACTGTAGAAATACACATTAAAAATGTAAAGTTTATGTTAAAAGTAAAAGGGCACAGTAAAAGGATATTGACAGGTCAGCCATGTCAAAATGTATCACATGAAAGTGTATCAGATGAAATGTCAGAGTAAATAAAACATCCAGCGTGAAGATCAAACAACAAAGAAAATTAAAGTGCAAAATATGAAAAGATCAAAGCCAGTAGAACCTAAATAATGGGGACATCAAGAAGTAGTTTAATAGTTGTCTCTATCTTCTTGCATGAAGATATTTCTTTCTCCTAGATTAGTTCCCAAGACAGTTTGGGATATTTTGTAAATTATTTTTGTATAAATACTTCATAATTCAAAGTATTGTGGTGGATTGTTGTACATTTTTAGAGTTATTTGATCTCAAACCTAAGGGTTATTGTACCAATTTTCAAGTCAACAGACTGGAACAAGTAATAAAAAGATTGCACTACAAGATTCATGAGATGAGCTATTGTAGTGAAGTATCTTCTTTGTCTGATTTTGTTACTTTCTTATGTGTTTCATAAACTTCAATTTTATCTGAATTTGAAAACCACTCTGTTCTGCACAGTTAATCATTTATATGTTTTCCTCTGATATCTGGATTTGAAAACCTTTAATTTCTCTCCCATCCCAGTTGACCTCTTTCATTTCTCTTCATAATTCAGCTAGGGAACCCTTAATTGATCCATGGATCTGATTGGAAACCATTTCACCATCAAGTCTTTGAGATTTGTAGTAACTCCTCTATCTTGCCTTGTAGACATTGTTTTTAGAACTTGATCCGGTACTGTTTGTCTGGCATTTCGACCCCATCGCCCAATGGTAAAAGCAAACCCTCTGTTCATCTAAGTAAGTGATCCCACCACCCAAATTCAAATAAAAAACCTAAGCACAACCATTACTAGCCTAAAATCAAATAACTAAACAAAGTTAAATTAAAAAGTGAGAGCCCTCTCTAAGATTAGGAAGGCTAGATCCTAATCTCCAAAGTTGGTTTGTGATTACCTCTGTCATTTCTTTTTCTGACAACTTAGAAGAAATTTTGGAGAGATAACATAATTGGTGACCATACTGGGGAATTCAATCCTCAGTCAAATAAAACTTTAAGGAAACCTTAAACTTTCATCTTAAGCCCCTTAAGGTCATTTTTATAAGTTGTTCTTAAAAATTTTCATAAAAAACAATTAAAAAGTTAAAATTTTGGCTCTCAGAAAGACTCACTACACGAGGACGAACCCAGATCCAAACCGTACTAATATAGTTGATGATCCAAACAAGATTTTAAGAAAACCAAAAAAGGAAGAAACTCAAGCAAGTAGTGGTGATCCTGGTGGATATTGGTGGCCACCTGCCAAGTCCACCTGGACCCCCACCATTGCTTCTCTCAGCATTTTCAATTTCCTTAATTGTAGCACAACTTGCTATTTTTAGCAGTTTTTTGGGTCCTGAACTTTCGGAGCCATTTTGAGGCCCTAAACGATGTTTTTTGGGAGATTTGGGGGCAACATGGGTCCATGGACTGATTTTTTCCTTCCCAAAGTGGTAGTGCTTAGATATATTTTTCTAACGAGCTATTTTATGCATCAAACGGAGATCATATGCCAAAGTTACGACTCCGGGAATTTGATGTACCAATTTACCCAAATGGGGCCCACAGTTTGGTATTTCATCTTCTAGGGTTAGGTTTTGGAATGTTAAGGGTTTTCCATTGTTTTTCAACAATAAATAGGTCTTCGAGCCTCATTATAACACAATTCAAAGGCATGTAGCCACCACATCTCTTCTCAGAGATAAGCTACCATCGCCCTAGCTGGTTTATTTCCATTACTGTTTGTAAGCATATTTCA
>APFE030824671.1:271658-289602 GCA_000404065.3 Pinus taeda | reverse complement strand
ACAAGTACATCTACGAAGAAATAGAATTCCTGAACATCTCCTCACTCGGCATAGCATACCGATATGCCGTCAAGGTTGAGCAGAAGTTTAAACAAACTAAGCGAGACTTTGGATCTGTGAATCTGAAGCAAGGGAAAGGTGCCCCTAAACCACAGAACAAAGGACAAAGCCAAGGTGGGGTAGCCCAAGACAACCTGCCAAAGCTGCAAGCAAAAAACAACACTGTGAAGCCGAAAAAGGACACGAGAAAATGGTGTGAGTTCCATAAGAGCTCCACTCACAACACAAGTGAGTGTCGGGCTAAGCAGTCACTGGTGGCTGAGCTAAAGGTTTCAGAATCTGATGCATGTTCTAACTTTGTGTTAGAACCTGACAAGGGGAATGACAAAGGGAAGCAGATCATTGATGTGGATCCCAACGCCACTGTTGCTACTGCCAAGATCCAGAAAAATCAACCCGAAGATCCATAGGACGAGGAGCACCTTTTCCACTCCTAGATGTGGGTAAAGGACTCCCCACTACAGTTCATTGTCAATAGCGGGAGCCAAAATAACCTCTTTTCGGCAGAGGTCATGAAGCGGTTGGGCTTACCGACCACAACACATCCACAACCGTACACCATCGGGTGGCTTCACTAACGACGGGATCTTCGCGTGAGCCAGTAGTGTCGCCTTCCATACAACATTAAGCCCTTCACGGATGAGGTATTATGCGACATTGCTCTTCTTGAAGTTTGTGATGTATTATTAGGACAACCATATTTGTGGAAGCGACATGTTGTGTATGAATCAAGGCCCCATGTTGTTATTATTACATTGGGAAATAAGTTATACAGGATACCACAAGTAGCACCGCCTAACGCCATCTCTTTGATTACTGTAAAACAATGCAATAAGATCATTTCCAAAATCGGGAAATTTGTTTTCTTGATGAAACGCCCTCAAGGAAAGAAGAAGACGATGGCCATGGCCTCCAGACAGGGTCCCTCCGCATGAAAACTACAGATGGACAAGGTCATGGAGGAATATGAGGACATCTTCACCTCCCCCACAAGGGTTCCTCTACATTGTCAGGTCAAGAACTCCATTGATCTAACCCCAGGTGCACTATTACCCAATGGACCAATTTATCGGCACTCCATTCTGGAGAATGATGAAATCAAGAGGCAGATTCAGGAGCTGCTGAAGAAAGGTCACTTCCGTCCGAGTTCATCACCTTGTGGGAGCCCGATCATGTAGGTATAGAAGAAGGATGGGACTTGGAGACTCTGTATTGAATTTCGAGCATTGAACAAGATCACTGTCCGTAATAGGTACCCGATCCTATGGATTGATGATCTCCTGGACCAACGAAAGGGGGCAAAATATTTCAGCAAGATCGATCTGAAATCAAGATATCACCAGGTACCAATCGAACTCTCTGATGTGTGGAAGACTGCCTTCAAAGCCAAGGAGGGCCTTTTTGAATGGTTGGTTATGCCCTTCAAATTGACGAATGCTCCTGCAACTTTCATGAGGCTAATGGATGACATCTTGCGGCCATTCACCAACTCATTTGTAGTGGTATACTTGGACGACATTTAGATCTTCAGCCAGAGTTGGGAAGAGCACCTCCACCACATCCGACAGGTTCTCCAAACATTGTGGCAACACAAGCTATGTGCCAATTTGGAGAAATTCACTTTTGGCATGACCCAGGTTTAGTATCTAGGATACATTATCGATGAACAGGGGGTGCATGTGGATCCAACCAAGATCCAAGTCATTCAGGATTGGCCATCTCCAACCACTTTGACAGAGCTCCACAGCTTTCTAGGTCTTACCAACTTCTACCACAGGTTTGTGTTGGGGTTTTCTCATATCACTTGGCCCTTGAGTCAAGTCACCAAGGGAGGAGCGAAAGCAAAATTCTTTTGGTATAAATCTCAACAGAAGGAATTCATAGAGTTGAAAGATCACCTCTGCATGGCACCAGTGCTCGTGTTACCAGATTTACAACAACCATTTGAGGTCGAGACAAATGCCTCTGACTATGCTATTGGGGCACTCCTTACTCAACACAGGCATCTAGTGGCATATCATAGTGAAACACTTTCAGACGCAGTCTGAAAGTATCCCACTTATGATAAAGAGATGTATTCCATTGTGCAGGCCTGCCGACAATGGAAGCATTACATTTTGGGGAAGGAAACGGTCATCCACACAGACCATCGACCCCCGTACTTCATACAAACCCAAGGCAAATTGCAGAATGATTGCCATCAGAAGTGGTCTACATACTTGCAACGGTTCCATTTGAATATCAAGTATAAGAAGGGTAGCACCAATAATGTTGCAGATTGCCTCAGTCGACCACCGAACATCGCGTTAACCACCGTGCTCAACTCTTGTGGGCATGAGACTTTTGATTGGACACTTCTCTACAAAAGCGACCCAAAATTCGACCACACATACCAGACACTCTTGGAGGGTCAGCATGTTCTAGATTTTCACCTCCAGGATGCCCTGTTATGCCACCTGGGTCACCTTTGTGTTCCTTCAAGCGAGTGTGCCAAGATGATTTGGCAAGCACACTATAGTCGGGCTACTAGGCATTTCAGGGTCGAGAAAACAGTGACAGTACTACAAAAGTATTTTTACTGGCCGAATCTTCAACAGGATGTCGGTAAGTACATCAGATCATGTACTCCCTATGCCATTGCCAAACCAACTATCAAGAAGCAAGGCCTCTATACCCCACTACCTACCCCTAGTCGACCTTGGGAATCCATCTCCATGGATTACATGTCGAGCCTTCCTTCCACTAAGAATGGAAATGACTGTGTTTTTGTGGTTGTCAACAGGTTCTTGAAGATGGCCATCATGGCAGCCTGCAAGAAGAATATCACAGCAGAAGCCACTGCTAAACTCTTCTTTGAACGAGTGTGGGTGCACTTTGGGATCCCACAGTCTATCATCTCAGATCGGGATAGTCAGTTCCTCAACACATTTTGGTCCAGTCTCTGGTCAATGATGGACACCAAACTCACTAAGTCCACAACGTTCCATCCTCAAACTGATGGCTAGAGAGAGGTTTTCAATAGGATTATTGTACACATTCTCTGCATGTACAACTCAAACCATCCATGCACATGGGATGAAAGCCTCCCCTATGTTCAGCACAGCTACAACCGAGCTCTTCACAGCTTGACTGGCCACAGCCCTTTTGAGGTGGGCTTGGGATTCTAGCCATTGTGCCCCATTGATGTGGCCATGCCACTTGCAGCTACTCACACAGATTTGGCCCATGTCTAGTCCGAAAAAGACAAGGCAACCAGCTTCATTGAGCACATCCAATATATTCTCTAGTAGGTCCATGAAATTCTAGAGAAATTAAATGCCAAGTACATGCAGCGACATGATCAACATTGGGTACCGCACAAGTGTTAGGTGGGCGACAAAGTCTAGTTGCATTTGCAAAAGGAATGCCTTACTAAGGCTATGGGAAACAATGCATTTGAGCTCAACATTCCCCCATTCCTTGGCCTGCACCCAGTGTTCAATGTGGACCGCCTACGGCCATACTTTCCACCATTACTAGACACATCTGACATTGCAGAACATCTCACACCCACAGAATTAAATCCAGATTGCATGGAACAAGCTGCAACTGATCAGATCATGGACACATAGATCAAGAACACTTGCCAACAGAATATCCAACTGTATCGAGTTGTCAAAGCAGCCCAACTCCTTCACCAGAGCAAGTGGCTCACCAAATACCAAGTTCAGCAAAAGTTTCCTCATCTCATGGAGGAACTCAACGCAATGGGGACCATTGCTTCCTAAGGGGGGAGGAATGATCTAGGTGGATATTGGTGGCCACTTTCCAAGTCCACCTGGACCCCCACCATTGTTTCTCTCCGCATTTTCAGTTTCCTTAATTGTAGAACAACTTACTATTTTTAGTAGTTTTTGGGTCTTAAACTTTTGGAGCCGTTTTGAGGCCCTAAATGACATTTTTTGGGAAATATTCATTGATAGATGTGAGAGAAAGAAAAACCCTCTGCAAATACTTTCTGAATATGACAACATTAGAAGAGCTCCTAATGAGTCAGTTCAGGATTATTGTACTAGGTTTAATAGCATCTACAATGCAATCCTTGCTAATCTTAAGCATCCACCTAACCTAGCATTAATTAAATTCCCTGATGGTTTTGACACTGACATGTCATACTACTTAAGGGAGATCATATCCCAAAGTTACGACTCTGGGAAGTTGATATACCAATTTACCCAAACGGGGCCCACAGTTTGGCGTTTCATCTTCTAGAGTTAGGTTTTGGAATGTTAAGGGTTTTCCATTGTTTCTCAACAATAAATAGGCCTTCGAGCCTCATTTTAACATAGTTCAGAGGCATGTAGACACCCAATATCTTCTCAGAGATAAGCTACCATCGCCCTAGCTAGTTTATTTCCATTACTGTTTGTAAGCATATGTCAGTATTTTACATTAATGAAATGAAGTATTATTTCTGCTGCATATCTGTGTTTATGGTTACCTCTGTAATTTGTTGCGTTCCTGTTTAAATTCGGATCAAGTGGCCAATTAGTTAAAGCAAATTCACTCCCTGAAGAATTATCAACTTTAGAGAAAATTCCATTTGATTTGTCATCTTATCTCTCATAGTTTAGAACTAAATCAGAGAATGCAATTCATGCAATTGTGTTAGGCCCTAATTTTATTTAACTCATTGAATCAAAAAAGGTGCCTATACATCTAGATTTAGATAAATTTGTGTTGGATACTTTTGACAAGTTAGAAGCTTTAACCTCCACATTAATAAGCCATATAGATGATGATCTCCTTCAACAATCTGTTGAACTAGTTTCCCTTACTGCTGCCACCTTTGAAATTTCTGCACAATCTTCAATCACTGTAAATACACCTTCATTTACCACCACCTCACCAATAATATCCACCACAGTCCATTCCCCTAAACCAGTTATTCATCAGACAAACACCTCATCCTCATCTATTTCATCTCCATCCATTTCAAGCCCTTCCTCAAGTACTAGCACCTTACCCCCTAGTCAAGCTAGAATCCAAGCCATGGCAGACCAATATGCACCCCTGGTTTTACCCACATAACTCCATGCCATACCCCAATATTATCAAAGAAAAAATTTTTTGTTTGATGCTACTAGTTAGTACACTACCCAAATGCATGTGAAAAAAATGACTGACTATTTTGATTTTCATGAGATAGATGAATTTGATGTCCAAATGAGGCTTTTTGCCCAAACATTAACCGGGGATGTTAAGAAATGGTTCAAAGCTTTACCAGCTAATCATATTTCAGATTTCTTTGCTTTTCATAGATTATTCATTGATAAATGGGAGAGAAAGAAAAACCCTCTGCAAATACTTTCTGAATATGACAACATTAGAAGAGCTCCTAATGAGCCAGTTCAGGATTATTGTACTAGGTTCAATAGCATCTACAATGCAATCCCTACTAATCTTAAGCATCCACCTAACCTAGCATTAATTAAATTCCCTGATGGTTTTGACACTGACATGTCATACCAGTTAAGGGAGAGAACCCCAGAAACATTGGAACAAATGCAAAGTAATGTTGTTAGTGTAGAGGCCAACCTGTTAGCTAGGAAAGCTAGAATGAGAAATGAAAAGAGAGTTGTAATTAAAGAGGAAACTTACACTTATGATGGAAAAATAGATAGTTTAGTGAAGAGTTTGGAGAGAATAATGGATAGATTAGAAAACATGGAAAGAAAAACTCAGTAGGAGAACCAACAACCACCCCCAATAAGAAACCCCAACTTCAGAAAGAATCCTAACACTGGAAAGAATGATATACCAGATCAACAAATTAGGCCACCCTTCTAGGAAAACTATGTTGAGGGTTCACAAAGCCATGAAGGAGAGGATGACACCAAGATAAACTTATTAGGAATAAAAAATGAAGATGTTGTTTTTCATACTCAAGAAGAATAGGAGTTGTACATGCTGCAACAATTACAATTAGAATCTGGTGAGTCCTTTGACTTTAAACAGGGTTATGAGTTAGCTATATATGAGGTTCACAAACAATATATCTTAAAAAGTAAAAAGAACAATGAAGCTCCCACTAAAATATCAATCCAGACCCAAACTAAAAAGATAACAGAAGCTCCTGTCACTAAAATTTTACAAATCCTTCCTAGGGGAACATAGGAGACTTCTACTCCAAAAATTGTAGATATAACTTCATCTGAAACTCAAACTGAAACAGTCACTCAAAACATTCCAAATAGGAGTAATCAAAGAAAAACTACTGCAACACAGACTGAAATGCCAAGTACTAAAAAACAAGATAAAAACACACAAACTTCATTTGTTAAGGAAGATCTCATCCAAACAAACAAAGCTCAACTGCCTTTCAACCTCAATACTGAATTAACAAAATTGAAAATATCATTCCCTTTTAATGAGCTAGTGAAAAATGAATCCTATAGATCACATATCACAGAAACTTTAAATATAGGTGAAGGGGAAGATGCAGTCAATTTGAATGATGATCAACCTGAGTTATTGTTTGGCCTTGAGGTAAATGGTACTCATCAACAAGGAGGAATCCCTCCTTTCTACATTAGCTTGAACATTCATGACAAAGTATTACATAATGCTATGCTAGACTAAGGGGCACCCCATAACTTGATGCCAAAAGAAATCATGGAGAGACTAAACTTAGATATCACTAGACCATATAAGGATTTGTTTTCCTTTGACTCTAGTTAAGTTAAGTGCCTTGGCTTGATTAAAGATTTATGTGTAACTCTAGTACAATACCTAGCAAAGATTATTGTGATGGACACAGTAGTTGCAGACATCCTACCCAAATATGGAATGTTGTTATCTTGCTCATGTGGAGCAAAATTGCAAGGATCCTTGCAATTAGATATGTCATATGCCACCATATCTATTTTTGGTCAACAAAGAAAACTATATAGAGAGACCTTGATGAAATAATGGTGAGTAGTGCAAAAAAACCACAAAACTTCCCTATATACTCCATTCATTGTGATATGGACTCTTTCATATTGTACAATTCAGACCATGGCAGAAAGGAAATCACAACTAAACAACAAAAATACAAAATAGCTGACAGTGAAAACATTTTTCATGAGTCCCTGTGGCATTTGGATTTTGATGGATCTGTGAATAGGTTAGGGGCAGGAGAAGGAGTGTGGATCCACAATATGGAGAATAATCATGCTGAAGGTCATGCATTTAGGTTAAATTTTAAATGCACAAATAACATGGCATAGTATGAAGCTCTGATCTTAGGATTACAAATTGTTAGAAAACTTGGAGCCAAGAGAGTTTCTATACTTGGAGACTCAGAATTGATTATTAAGCAAATTAATGGTGAATATTTTGTAAACAATCCTAGACTGAGTCAATATAGACAGACTATCCTAAATTTGATCAAAGACCTAGAAACAAACTTTGCTGCCATTCCTAGAAAGCAGAATATGCAGGCCCACAGTCTAGCTACTTTTGCCAGTACCTGCAAGTTTCCATTTCAGCCCAACCATCAGTACACTACGGAGGTAAGACATAGGCCTATCATACCAAACAATTTGAAGTATTGGCAGATTTTCTCACAAGATTCCCAAATTTATGACTTCATGAATGCTGAAGGTGAGTTTCATAATTGTAATATAGATATAGATTGTACATTAGACAATGACATAGATAGTGGGATAGATGTAAATATTTTAGATATAGGTAAACCTACTAATTTCACTAAATTAGAAGTAGAGGAATTAATGAATGATGATCCTGAAATTCTTAACCTTAAAAATAATTTTTCGCCAAGGGATTACTCCCCTTAGAAGATTTGTTTGATTCCAACGATGTAGCTAGGAAGCCGAAAATGGAGCCTTTGAGAGTAGATATAGAAGAATGTAACATAGGAATTGAAGAAAAACCTAAACTCATTAAATTATCAAAAGCCTTGCCTCAAGATGAAAAGGTTAAATACATAAATCTGTTTAAAGAGTTTCAAGATGTATTTGCATGGAGTTATGAAGACCTAAAATCTTATGACACTAGCATAAT
Source organism: Pinus taeda (assembly GCA_000404065.3). NCBI lineage: Eukaryota > Viridiplantae > Streptophyta > Pinopsida > Pinales > Pinaceae > Pinus > Pinus taeda. The sequence continues at coordinate 281,496 of APFE030824671.1, read as the reverse complement.
TCAGCACAAGATACCAATCAAAGAGGATCATAAACCTTTTTAATAGAAACTTAGGAGGATTAATCCATGTCTTATGCCATCTATTGAGAAAGAAGTCAAAAGAATGTATGATTCCCAAATTATAGCTCCCATTAGATACTCAGATTGGGTTTCAAACTTAGTCACTACTAGGAAGAAAACTGGAGAAATCATACTTTATGTTGATTTCAGAAATTTAAAGAAGGTCTCGTTAAAAGACAACTATCCTCTACCAAAAATCGACCATATCCTTCAAACGTTAGTAGGCTCATCCAGAATTTCACTGCTTGATGGATTTTCTGGATATAACCAGATCTTAGTTCAACAAGAGGACCAAGCCAAAACTGCATTCACTACTCCTTGGGGTACCTTCATGTATTTGAAGATGCCTTTTGGATTAATGAACACAGGAGCAACATTTCAAAGAGCTATGGATATAGCTTTTGCTAAGGAGACCCATGATTTCTTAGTAGTTTACCAAGATGACATCACAATATTTTCTAAATCTAATAATGAACACCCAGATCACCTGAGAAATTTTTTCACTAAATGCAGGAAATTTTCTATTTCCTGAAATCCCAAAAATACACTCTTTGTTCTAGAAGGAGGAAAATTGTTGGGACATATAATATCCAAAGATAGAATTAGAATAGATCCTGCTAGAATAGAGGCAATCATGACCATCACCCATCCTAGAAACATCAAAGAACTATAGTCATTTTTAGGAAAAAATAATTTTCTTAGGAGATTCATTTCAAATTTCGCAGAATTGATTAGAGAACTAAATAACATGTTAAGAAAAGATTCAACACTTAAATGGATAGTGGAGGAAAAATAGTCCTTTGAAGCCATCAAGGAAGCCCTAACCAAAACTCTAGTCCTTATAAGTCCTGATTTTCAGAAAGATTTTATACGTTTTTCTTTTGCTTCAGAACACACTATTGCAGCGGTCTTGTTGCAAAAGAATGACCAGGGATATGAACAACCAATTGCATTTTTCAATAAATCCTTAAGAGATGCCACACTCAAATACAACATTATGGAAAAACAAGCATTAGCTTTAGTAAAGGCTATTAAAGACTTCAGAGTGTATATTTTGTATTCTCACATCATTGCTTATGTTCCAAACTCAGTAGTAAAGGACATTCTGAAACAAAAAGGACCTGAAGGAAAAAGAGGCAAATGAATTTCCACTATCTTGGAATATGACATAGAAATAAATCCCACTAAACTTATCAAAGGCCAAGGTTTAGCTAAACTCATGGCTGAATCGAACTGTCAAACCCTAGATATAAATTTCATTGGTGCCCTTGATGATCAGGAAGAGATGGTGACTCCACAGATCAGTGAACCTTTTGTTGATTCACCTTGGTATGTAGATATCATATTTGTATTATTGAACTTACAAGCTCCTCCTGGTTTAAGAAGTACTAAAGCTAGATTTTTGAAAATGAAGTCGTTAAATATTGTATCATAGATATTGCTTTGTTTTGGAAAGTCAATGGTGGAGTTCTTTTGAATTGTTTACTGGAAGAAAAAGCTGATAAAATTATGCAAGAATTTCATGCAGGAGATTGTGGAGGACACTTGTATTGGAAGACTTCTACTCACAAAATTCTGAGGGTTGGTTTTTGCTGGCCCACTCTTTTTTGCATATGTTAAGAAACATGTGACCTCCTGTCATAAGTGCCAGATATTTGAGGGAAAAAGAAATATTTTACCCTTACCTCTCAAACCCATCTCCACGGAAATGTCATTTCAACAATGGGGGTTAGAATTCATTGGAGAAATACACCCATCTTCCTCAGCCTAGCATAAGTGGATTTTGACAGCCACTTATTACTTTACCAAATGGATAGAATCCATCCCTTCTAGACAAGCTATAGACTCTGTCATTATCTCCTTCCGTGAAAACAATGTCCTGTCAAGGTTTGGATGCCCCCAAAAGCTCATTATTGATAATGCAATTGCTTTTAAGTCCAAGAAAATGGTAAATTTCTGTAACAAATACCACATCACCCTTGGCCACTCCACTGCCTATTACCCTCAAGGTAATGGACTTGCAAAATCTTCTAACAAAAGCCTTTTCAATACCATTAAGAAATTACTGGAAGACAACAAAAAGACATGGAACAAAAATTTGGTCAATGCCTTATGGGCAGACAGACTAACTACCAAAAAGTCCATTAGTACATCTCCCTATCAGTTAGTATATGGGATGGATGTTGTTTTTCCATCCTCTTTGGGAGTGCCAGTGATGAAGATCACCTAAGAGATGCAGGTAGAACCAAATGATATTTAGAGAAGGATAAATCAGACCATACACTTGCACCAGACCAGAGAAGAAGTATATGTAAAATCACAAGTAATCGAGGACAAAATCAAAAATATATTTGATAAAAAGACCAAAGCTGATGATTTTTACATAGGTGATAAGGTTCCTAAGTGGGATTCAAGAAGAGAAGACAAGGGAAAACATGGAAAATTTGATTTTCTATGGCAAGGCCCTTATGTCATTTATGGTTACAAAGGTAACAATTCTTTTTTCTTGAGAGAGATAGATAGATCAGATCTACCAGGAGGACCTGTCAATGGTAGAATGTTGAAGCATTATTTTTCCATAGATTATCAATAGTTCACTTTACCTTACTCATTGTATATAACAGTGCAGAGTTTAGATTGGATTTGATGGTAATATTTTGAAGTTGAAGCCCGGAGAGAAGGCCATGAGCTTTGAAAGGTTCACCATCATAAGTATGAATAAAGAAGAATCACAGAAGAACAATTTACAAGGTAATTTCAGTCACATTTTCAGAGGTTATTGATCTCAAAGTTCTTGACATTTCACCAGGAAATGTCATCCCCATATGGAGCCACTATTAGGGTCCTATAATAATAGGACCCATAATTTTGAATTGGCTATGATTGGTCTGGTAATATTGTATATACTTTTTCTTTCTGCAAAATGTTTTCCATATTAAAAATTTAAAAAATGTAAAGAGGGTATGTCCTAAAAGAATAATCAAAGGACAAAAAGAAAAGGAAAAGATCAAAAAAGTTAAAAATATGAACCCCAAACAAAAATAGATCATGAAAGTGTGCAAATTCAAGTGCCACTTCCTTTACTTTTATGTGAAAAACAATGGTTGTGTGCAGCTTGTCATAAATGCCACAACCCATGATGGTAAAATAGCTTAATCTTGACTAATTCATGCTTTAAATTTCATGTTTATAGATAGAGAATAAAAATTTGGCCAAACTGTTTAACCTTGGCAAATCAGTAGTTAGGTAGAGAAATAAAAATGTGCTCATAAGCTTAATCTAAGCCATTGTAAGTTATAAGGTTAGAATTAGATAGTTTACTTGTCAAAAGAAAAGGAAAGAAAGGGTCTGCTAGCCTAAATGTACCCAATAAAATGAAGAAAAAATATTAGGATAAGTAAAGGGTAGGTAGAAGAAAGGTTGCAGATGTACAAGGTTTTTAAATCATAAGCACTTTATCATGCTTAATCCTATGTTTCAATGTGCAGGAGAATTTATGACAATAAAAGGATCTTCACTAGTTTACTTCATTAACTTCCCCTCATTTCATTTCCCCCCCACATACTTGTTTACTAATTTCCCCATTATCCCCTCATTTCTTATAAAATTACCCTTTTCCCTTCATTTTGACCCTTACCCCTTGGTTTCACACATTTCCCTAGTAAATTACCCTCCAAAGGTCATCCCCTACCCAAAACCCCTTTCCCCTAGTGTGAAACCCATTTCCCATTGAAAAAATCACCTCCCCCTTTATTAATTTCCCTATTTTACCTTAAAAACCCATGAAAACCTCTTATCCTAAATTTTTATCCTCCCACATTATTTAATTAGCTTCTTGATTTATGTTTCCCTGACATAAACTTTTTAACCCACCAACCTAGGTGCGGTTAAGAAAACCCTGCCACAATAAACCCTAGTCCCACTATGTAAACTCGCTCATTATATTTAATCCTCATCTTATTCATTAATTAATTACAAATTAGTTGTAATTAATCCTCGGGGCCCCGCAAATCTTCATTCCTATTCCCTCCATGCATCTCGACCGTGTGATAGTCGTCTGATATTCCACCCCCAATTCCAACGGTGCACATCCATATCACACTCATTCCTGTTCGACCTTTACCAACGCAAGAGCACGCAAGATTCATGGTTTTGCACAGGCCCTATTTTGCTACGTGGCAGCTCTAGGTGAAATCGTGTGCTCTCGGGAAAATACCACCTGCCTGCCAAAAGTGGTGCGATGGCCCCTGAAACCACTTCACCACCAAAATCCAAAATCAACTAGTGTTCATTTATGAATTCCACGCCAAAACATAATCGTTGCTGGTTAAAAGGCTAAAGAAGCCCATTTTGACTCTTTTCACTCGTTTGCACCGTGAATGTTGCCGAAGCCTTCTTGCGCCACCTTGAGCCTCTGCAACCGAAATTGACCATTGTTTACCTCCCAAACAAGAACCAAATACCCAATTCAAGCATCTAGTGTAGAACTGAAGCCACCGCACCATCTACAGTCACCATTAAAACCAGTTTGCAACCTGAACCACCAATTTCTAGGTATTTTGAGAAAAAATCAGAACGACCCTCTCAATTTGAAAGCATACAGTTATTCAAAGATTAATTAATTGAATTTAATTGATTTTCCCCTAAATTGGAGAGTATTTCCACTTGAATACCCAAACCCCCCTTTTGCAAACTGCAAATTACCCTCTCAATGCACCAGAGTTTTCAAAGCCTCAGTGTTATAGTCTATACAAGCCTAATTCACACCTTCACCCTAAAAATGGCTTCCCATACCTCTCTGTATGTAAGACCTGTGTCAACCCCTCACCTGGACATCAACCATTTGGCACTAGCAGACAAGGATTTCCAAATAAAAGACACTACTACCCCAACCAACCTTCTGAGGCTCCACTGCTGGAGTAAGGACAGATTCCCAAACCATGCCGATGACATCCACCTTTGGGAATCCAATTTACCCAAATACCTATTCCCAGAAGTTCACCCATTCCCGAAAGTTCACCCATTCCCTGATATTGGACATTTTTGTCATGCATGCTATATCCCTAGCGAAAGGGCTATTGTTGCCCCAAACTAGCAGTTGTTATTCACCATTACACCAGAGTCCATCAACCAAATGCTTCAAGTCCAACCTAGCCAAAATCAAACCTCTCTATCCATTAGACACCTACTAGACCTGTATATCACCCTGGACCTGGTTAAGATAAGGCAAATCTTCTAGACTTTGATCATTGAAGACCGCTATACTCCTACAAATGCCCCACCCTATGCTGCCACTATTTTTTCATAAACTAGCATACATATAATCATTATGCACTCATACATCCTAGGATACGCCAAAGATGAGCATGTGGATGAGATCATCCTGCCCTTCCTATCCATTTTTACTCCAGGCAAGCCTCCTACAATCATGTACAACTATGCTCAATTCATTGCAGATAGAATGCATGAGCAATTCACCAGACTACCCAATGAAAGAGTTTTCAAATACTCTTCAGTGTTTTTTCATATGTTTTTATATTAGAAAGTAGAAAAGTTCCCTGAAAGTATACGAAAGTTGGATACCAAGGGAAAAGAGAGATCAGTGGTCTACTGTACACCCTTGGTCTAGAATGTTTCCACAACATTTACCTATAAAGACTTCATAAACTCATTTGTATACCCAGTCATGAACATGCTGACTGGTAACACTCAACCTAGCATCAGCCAAGAAATCAAGTGAGTGTTATAGTTGGCTAAGAACAAAAAGGTGGGAGAAGAGTACTGGTTGCCAATTAAACCCATATGAGTTGCCTAAATACCTCACCACGAGGATATTTTCACTTGAGTATTTCAGACAAATCATCAACTCTGATGATGTCCACTTCCTATCTGCTAGGAAGAAGACCGAGTTTAAGATGAAGAACCAATTGGGCCCATTCATTTGCAATAATAGAGAGGTTGGACCAGAGGCTGATAAAATACTATAGCAAATGAAATTTAGCAACAACTTCATGTGGAAGTATGACCCTCATGGGGTCATAAACAAGCTAAGACTCAACGTCAAATTGGGACCTTACATCCATCACCCAAGACCTGACATTGAACAGTTCCCCAACCTATCTGAGTGGTTAGAAAACACATTGATTGACATGGACAACACAGTTATGGATGTGGAGAACACACTCATTGATCTGGAAAAAAAATTTGACCAGAGCTCTTTCTTGCAAGTTCCAGAGCTAAGAGAGCCAATGAATGTTCATCCTGTGTTACAGACTCCAGCAAATGAAGAGAAGAATCCAAAGAGGAACAGGGAAGAGGCATCCAGCGCTACCATGGAGACTACAGATGAGTTGTTTGAGCTCAGAAAAAGGCCCAAGTTGAATCATGTGTATGAACAGGAGGAGAACATTGAATCAGTGGAAATAAATGACACTAAAACAATGGGGTAGAGGAGCAGAGACATAGCTGCATCAAGTGAAACACAACAGCCATAAACCTCCAACACTCAGATTATTGAGAAACAACAAAGTGTTGAGGTTTCTTCCTTTGTCAGGCTAGCTGATAGAGAGAAGGACATCAAATATAGGTATAAAGAAATAAAGATGAGGAATTAGAAGTTGAAGGTAGACACACATGCCCAATATGTCAAACATACACCAGCCAACTAGAGCAGGTTGATGTCAGCCTTTGACATCAAAGCAGGAAAGATGTAGGTATCATTTTTGCAGCCTACTATACAACAACCAAATACCTTGGCAGACTATAAGAAGACTAATTTTGAGGTGATGGCCAGGGATGTTCATCCCATTGACCAAATAGAGTTCAACAAACAAGCTGGAGAAATGATTTACTCCACCCTTACAGGAAAGTCTATGGCTGCCCACAGGTTGCAAGATTCACTAGATAATGTGACATCCCAGTACAAATTGGAGAAGGCCTCCTCACAGCCCAAAGAAAATAGGATAAAATCATTAGAGGACTTGGTCATTGAGCTGGGTGATGATCCTACTGACATTAAGGCTACTGAGATATTAATCAAAAAGAAGAATGAGGATATAGCAGCCCTCAAGAAACAACTCAAGTCGCCACATTTACAACACCCATAGACAAAGGAGGTCCTAGAGAGCCAAACCAATTATGAGGAGATGATGGACCTAGTGTTGCAGCTGAATGATCAGTTAAAGGAGATGGAGAAAGAATTGGATAGCTTGATTCAGATCAAACAAGCTAGCCTTGTTGATGCTCCAACAATTGTCATTCCCAACAGTTGCCACTGTTGTACCTTCTACTTTGGCAGCATCCTTGGCCCCCACAACTCCAATGGCCACAACACTACCAGCATCTACATTAGCAACATGGTCTACAACAATAGGTTCTACAGGTGATGAAGCAAATAGGTTGGTCAAAGAAATGGAATAAATGTCCATTCAGACCACTAAGATGAACAGGCTTAAGGAGAAAGTGACCAACCTAGAAACATATTATAAATTAGCCCAAATCATGCACAAAGAAGAACAACAGAAGTCCAAAAGGATGACTAAAAGAATCAAAAATCATAAGAAGGAACTGACATTAAAAGAACCTCTAGGTCAAGCTAAGTAGCAACTGTGGGCCAATATCATTGACTCAGTCAAAATTATTTGGCCATCCATTGAGATTATTTTTAAACAAATTGATCTAATAAAGTAGGCTACATAAGCCATTCAAAGAGTCAAGGAAGAACTTGGAGACATGCTAGAGGAAGCTACAAGGATCATTCACTTCCTCAACTCCAAGAACAGGTATGAGCTACGGGAATTAGAGACACCTAATAGATCAGGTACAATTTTTGAAGTGAAGATGGTCCTCACCAAAAGGAATTTGATGCTAAACTTAGAGGATAAGTACCAAACTATGCAATTGGCCATTGAGAGATTCATGGTGAAGTTTGAAATTTTAAGGCAAAAGGGCTTACCAAATACCTTGGTTATAAATGACAAATTAATGACCCAGGAGGACTATAATAAAAATATCAGAGAAGTGGCCAAAGATCAGGTAAATACTTCATCCATGAAGGGTATACCTATTGGCAAAGTATTGTATCAGACTTTTGAGAATTTGTTTTACCTCCAGCATGAGGTAGAAAACCTTTTTGTCAATAAGCCTACTTTTGCCAAGTATACAAAGGCAGATGACATCTACAGGAAGATGCTTGATATCCAATTACTAGATGCTAATACATGGGAAAAACTAAATGATTTACCGTAGAAATGCATAGTAAAAATGTAAAGTGTACAGTAAAAGTAAAAGGGCATAGTAAAAGGATATTGACAGGTCAACCAGGTTAAAGTGTATCAGATTAAAGTGTATCAGATGAAAGGTCAAAGTAAATAAAATATCCAGTGTGAAGACCAAACAACAAAGCATATTAAAGTGCAAAATATCAAAAGGTCAAATGTTGGGTTGCGGCACCGCCCCTCTATGGGGTCCAGGGCAGTGCCCTGGGAAAAATCTTTTTTTGGACCCTATATTAGGTTGGGTGAACCTACCTATGGTTTTCAGTCCATGGTTTTGGACGCGATGGTTTTCAGTCCATGGTATTGAATGCTTCGGCATGTATAAATATGTATTATAACATTGAAAGGAACATAATGAAAAATCAAGCTGGTAGTCCCGGTTTTGGGATCCAGGGGAAAATCTCTGTGCATATGTGTTTTAGGTGTTATGCTCTCGCATTTTTATTTTTCTTGTGATTTAGAATTCGTATGCAGGTAATTTATGTATAGGGTTAAAACCTACATTTGGTATCGGAGCTGTTTTGGCTTCAAGGGGACGCCTTTGTTGCTGAGGGGTTTCGCTCGGGCCTGTGGTAGACCTTGTTCAGTGGGAGACCTGGGAGATTGATTTTGGTGGTGAAAGAAGATGGAGAGTAGCGGAAAGATAGATATTGATAAGTTCAATGGTCAGAGTTTTGTGCTGTGGAAACTCAAGATGGAGGATCTGTTGGTGGATAAAGATCAGTGGATCGCGGTAGATCCGAGTACTAAAACAACATGAGTGACCGATGAAAAATGGAAGAAGTTGGATCGGAAGGCAAAGAGCACAATACGATTGTGTATCTCAGATTCAGTATTGCCGAATGTATGAGGGGAAGCTACGGCGAAGTCTTTGTGGGACAAGTTAGGGACTTTCTACCAATCGAAGTCTCTGGTGAATAAACTGTTCCTGCAGAAAAAGTTGTATAACCTGAGAATGAAAGATGGAGACTCGGTGACAGAGCATGTGAATGCGTTTAATACTATGGTAAGTCAGTTATCATCTGTTGATATTAAAATTTCAGATGAAGATGAGTACATCAATTTGTTGTGTTCTCTACCAGATTCGTGGGATAGTCTGTTTATTGCAATAGGTAGCAATGCAACTACTTTGCAGTTTGATGAAATAGTCTCAGCCTTGCTGATGGAGGAGATGAGATGGAAAAATATGGACAACCAAAATGGTGATACCTTGTCTGTACGAGGATGGTCCCAGAACAGAAACAAAAATAAGTCACTGAGTGGGAGATCTAAATCTAGAGGGAGATCTAAATCTCCAGGAAAACCTATAAAGGTGGTGTGTTGGAAATGCGGAAAGGAAGGGCACTTCAGAAGGGATTGTAAATCTAAAACTCCTGATAAAGGAAAGGGATCTGATGATGCTCCTTCTGCAGAGGCAAACACCACCTCAGATGAAGGTGGGGATGTGTACTTAGCTTCTTCAAGTACACATGTAGATCATGAGGCATGGTTAATTGACTCAG
>APFE030824671.1:189554-262316 GCA_000404065.3 Pinus taeda | reverse complement strand
TTCTTTGTCTGTTACTGATGATGATCCCAGAACTGTGAAGGAAGCAGTGGATTCAGAGGATGGAAAACTCTAGAAAGAGGCCATGGTTGATGAAATGGTGTCTTTGCATAAAAATAAGGCTTGGGATCTGGTGGAGTTGCCGGCTGGAAGGAAACCCATTGGCAGTAAATGGTTGTTTAAAAAGAAGACAAATCTAGAAGGGAAGGTGGAGAAATACAATGCTCGGTTGGTAGCAAAAGGTTATTCCCAGGTGCCGGGAATTGATTTCGGTGATATTTTTTCTCCTGGTTGCCAAGGTAAATTCTATTAGATTACTTTTATCTGTTGCTGCTACTTTTGATTTTGAGGTAGAACAGATGGATGTGAAGACAACATTTCTTCATGGGGATTTGGAAGAGTAAATCTACATGAAGCAACCTGAAGGCTTTGCGGTGAGGGGTAAGAAAGAACTAGTATGCAAGTTAAAGAAGTCTCTGTATGGGTTAAAACAGTCACCAAGGATGTGGTATCAGAAATTTGATACATTTATACGGGGACTTGGCTTCACCAGAAGCAAAGCAGATCATTGTGTGTATTTTAAATTAATTGGTGACCGTGTTATTTATCTGGTCTTGTATGTGGATGATATGTTGCTGGTTGGAAATGACAAAGAAATTATCCAGGATTTGAAGACCCAATTGTCCTCCAAATTCGACATGAAAGATCTCGGTGCAGCAAACTATATTTTGGGCATGGAAATTAAAAGAGATCGGGCAAAGAGGAAGCTCTGGTTAAACCAGAGGAAGTATGTCGAGACAATACTGCAGAGGTTTAATATGCAGGATAGTAAACCGGTGAAGGTTCCTAATCCTGTAGGTGTGAGGTTATCTGCTGAACAGTGTCCCAAGACACAAGAAGAGGAAGAGGACATGTCCCATGTTCCATATGCAAGTGCAGTCGGTAGCTTGATGTATGCCATGGTCTGTATTAGACCAGACATTGCACATGCAGTGGGAGTATTGAGCAGGTTTATGTCAAAACCAGGGAAGGAGCACTGGACAGCAGTGAAGCGGGTTTTCAGGTATTTGCGTGGCACTAGTGATTATGGTTTGTGCTACCAAGGAAGACCAGGATTGAACAGAGTGTTGGATATCCGTGGCTTTGTTGATGCAGACTGGGCTGGAGATCTGGATCAGAGAAGATCTACAAGTGGGTATGTGTTTAACCTATTTGGAGGTGCAGTCAGTTGGATGAGTAAGAAACAATCTGTAGTGGCACTATCAACTACGAAGGCAGAATACATGGCAGCCACTCATGCAAGCAAGGAAGCAGTTTGGTTGCAGAGATTGTGTTCAAGTATGGGGTTAGTACAGGGAGCTATAAGGATAGACTGTGACAGCCAAAGTGCAATTTTCTTGGCAAAGAACCCTTCTTATCATTCAAAGACAAAGCACATTGATGTTGAGTATCACTTTGTGAGGGATATGATAGAAGACAAAAAGGTGTTGCTGGTAAAGGTGGACACTTTGAAGAATACTGTGGATGCACTGACAAAATCTATGAGCTCTGAGAAGTTCTCTTGGTGTAGAGAAACAATGGGCATTTCAGGGCTGGAAAAACGACTAAGCTCTCCTGTGGCCCCCTATGGCCCCCCTCTACGGGGTCCGGGGCAGCGCCCCAGGAAAAAAAAAATTTTGGACCCTATATTAGGTTGGGCGAACCTACCTATGGTTTTTGGTCCATGGTTTTGGACGCGATGGTTTTTTTTCCATGGTATTGGATGCTTCGGCATGTATAAATATGTATTGTAACATTGAAAGGAACATAATGAAAAATCAAGTTGGTAATCCCGGTTTTGGGATCCAGGGGAAAATCTCTGTGCATATGTGTTTATGTGTTATCCTCTCGCATTATTTATTTTCTTTGTTTTAGAATCCGTATGCAGGTAATTTTTGTACAAGGTTAAAACCTACGTCAAAGCCAACAGAACCTAAATAATGGGGACAGCAACCAATAGTTCAATAGTTGTCTCTATCTTCTTGCATGAAGATATTTCTTTCTCCTAGATTAGTTCCCAAGAAAGTTTGGGATATTTTGTAAATTATTTTTGTATAAATACTTCATAATTTGAAGTGTTGAGGTGGATTTCTATACATTTGTAGAGTTATTTTGATCTCAAACCTAGGGGTTATTGCACCAATTTTCAAGTCAACAGACTGGAGCAAGTAATAAAAAGATTGCACTACACGATTCATGAGATGAGCTATTGCAGTGAAGTATCTTCTTTGTCTAATTTTGTTACTTCCTTATGTTTTTCACAAAATTAAATGTTATCTGAATATGAATGAATTAACTAGAAATTTAACTCAGAATTTGTTTAAGTACACTCTGTTTTGCATAGTTAATCATTTATATGTTTTCCTCTAAGATCTGGATTTGAGAACCCTTAATTTCTCTCCCATCCTGGTTGACCTCTTTCATTTCTCTTCATAATATCACCTAGGGAGCCCTTAATTGATACCTAGATCCGTTTGGAAACCATTTCACCATCAAGCCTTTGAGATCTGTAGTAACTCCTCCATCTTGCCCTGTAGACACTGTTTTTAGAACTTGATCCAGTCATGTTTGTTTGGCATTTTGACCCTATGTCCCAATGGTAAAAGAAAACCCTCTGTTCATCTAAGTAAGTGATCCCACTACCCAAATTCAAATAAAAAACCCAAGCACAATCATAACTAGCCTAAAATCAAATAACTAAACAAAATTGAATTAAAAAGAAAGAGCCCTCTCTGAGATTAGGAAGGTTGGATCTTGATCTCCAAAGTTTGTTTGTGGTTACCTCTATCATTTATTTTTCTGACAAATTAGAAGAAATTTTGGATAGATAATAAGATGCACACCCTTTTATTTTACCAAGGTCTTCAACCACACCCCTAACAAACCCTCCATGCAGTTGGAAGCCTCCACCCACATGCACAAACCTACATCCATGTGGGTGTAACCAAAATTTTCTAGTTAGGAGCATGCAGTCCCAAGATTTGATCCTATATTCTAGGTTACCTCCACACCACTACCCATAATTTCCTATAACTTCTGGAAATCACTAATGGCATGAAAGTAATGCTAGACATACAAATTTGAAGGCATAACTTGACCTACACCGCCTAGAACATGACAGGAATTTCTTCATATATATTGTAAACAAGGTACAGGTCATAAATTCATATTGATCATAAAAGTCTAAGATTCATCTGAGAATCATTGAGAAGGCCTTATGCCCTCTCCACATAGCTACAACACCATTAATTAGTCCATACATTCATCACTCATCAATAGATAAAAATTTCATGACAAGATCCATAGAAGATATAGATCATATGAACAACATATAACCAGAATATGACCAGTATATAAACAATGGAAGCTCAACCATAATATCACCAACACATTGTCAATAAATATACATGAATCATAATGGAAGAATAGCTCTTATTAGCATAGAAAAAAAAAACCAAGTCATGGACTTAAATGTACCCCCCGACCATAGATTGGGTTGAACCAAATATCTCTTTTAGCCAATCAACGTTGCACCATATTCCAAGCATGAATGTGGTATCTCATGGAATAAACCAAACAAATCAAAAATAGGGCTTCCATAGGACAAAAAACCTCAACCCTAAACTAGTGACTCCACCTCACGGTCAAACATCACTAACACAAACCAGATAGGTCTCTATCCGAGCTGTCTAGGGCTACAGGAACTAGTAACTCAAACCCATAACCTTCCAAGGCTCCAAAGCGCTTGTCTAGCCCAACTCCAAGGCTAGTAACTCAACCCACCAAGTGCTCCAAATCATTTATCCAACCTAGGCTCCAGAACTAGTAACTCAACACAAGTTGTTCTAGGGCTTCCAGAGCATTTGTTCCAACCCAAAACCGTAAGGAATTACAAGCACTAATTGCAAATCAAGTCAATGGAAAATCCCACAACACCATGGCTATCCAGGAACTGAAAAGGATCCTCCATGTCAATGAAATATCATAACCAGATAATAACATGCATATACCATGCATCCATAATCAACAACGAAATCACACATTTAGCCTATTACCTGCAAATCAATCTAGTTGTAGTTGTTGGACCACTTATTCCCTTGCACTTTCCCACTTTTCTTTTCCTTATTTCTCCTAATCCAATGAAACTTAGAGTGCTCCAAGCATGCTCCAACAATGCTCAAAGATTTCTCTTTGTGTGAGAGCATGAGAGAGAGAGAATAAAGAGAGAGAGAGTTCCACCATAGAACTATCAAAAGCTGTGAACTGATCCTCATAATCATTTTTATCATTGAGGCCCCTATTTTCTTAATTTTCCTTTATTTTTCCTTCAATTCCTCATCATGCAATTTTGTGACCTTTCATCTCCCTTTTCTTCTATTTTCCATTGTTTTCATAAGTAAAATTCCAATTAATTCCACTTTTCCTTCGCCGATTTCCATAGTCATTTATTAATCACCATTGATCTCCATCACTAGGTTTTTTTCCCAACATTTATCTTGGAATACATGTCCCATGACCTTGGTCTTACTTTGTTTATTTACATATGAAATCAACCAGGCATTGTTACATTCAAAGAGAAAATACACCCTGACCTCCTCTCCTAATCCTTAACCCTACTTTGATCCTTCCATTTCCTTAGCCCATAGAGGGGGTGGCTCTCCCCCTCCCTCCCCTGAAATGGTTTCCTTTCATGCATTGAATGACTCCATCTACAAACCTACTCCTTCTCCTCCCCCTTCTAGATTTGTCAACAAACGAGTTATATCCCTAAGGTCGTTACCCACTCTCCCTCTATGACAAATTTTTATTGTGACTTGCTAAGAATGGCCTCATTGGAAACTTCATGGGGATCTGGTCATTCCCAAAAATAATGGCAATATGGACTAACAAGAGTTATAATTCCCTAATTAATGATCAAATTTCCTTCAGTAGATGGTTTTTTACTTTCCCCTTTGAAAGAAAGGAAGATAGAAATTTGATTTTTCACAATGACCCATTTTTAATGAGATCCCATGGACTATATTTGAATCAAGGAATGCCCAAATTTAACTCAGAGAGTGAAATTCTCTCAGTTTTCCTGATATGGGTCAAGATTCCCCATATCCCACTTCATTATAGAAATGATTCAATAGTTTGAAGCATTGAAAACACACTAGGAAAATACATAGACCAAGCAAAACTATAAGACAAAATCCAATCTTGTCCAAGGATTTTCATTGAAGTTGATATGGAGAAAGGAGTACTAGATTAAGTGATGTTAATCATAGACACATGGTCTTATTTACAACCAATGGACAACAAAAAACTTCCCTTCAAGTGTAAAGGATGTCATAAGTATGGCCATTTTGCCAAGAATTTTCCTAATATTCCTAAAAGCACCACCCTTTTAAAAGTTGCAAGATAGTGGCAATAGTCCAAAAAGAAGTGTTTCCCTTCGAAAAACAACTCTTCTCCTATATTGATATCCCTCCCAATTACCCCACCTAAACACTCTTCACATCCCACCACCTCAAATTGTTATGAAATCCTTTTCCCCTCGAGTCATAGGATCCCTCTATGAATGTTGTTATCCACCAAGGAAAAACTCATGCTTCCCCCATTGGTCCAGTGGAATAAAACCCATATATTTTTCCCTCAATGAATGTTTTGGCCTCTAATCCTAAGGAAGAATCTCTCCTATAGCTCCAAGTAGAACTTGGTTTAGACCTTTTCTCTAAAGAGGTAGCATCTGTAGGAAGCTTGGATGAAGAGATTGTAAGACTAAGGATCGTGCTCAAGAAAATCCAACATATTATTCATTAGTGAGAGAGACAAATTTATAACAAGGAGAAATGGTTCTCTAACTATGTGTGTTGTTAATTTTCCCAACGACCTTTCCATTTCATATTTACAACTAATTGAAATTTACCATAATCCCAAAGGATTATTGTGTCTAAAATGCCCCCCCCCCAATCTGAATGTGTGTTTGTTAGCGCAAACATCATTTTGAACTTTTCAAAATTTTCTCTTCTAAGTGATTTGGGGAAGATGTTTTCAATTTTCTCATTCATGGAACACTGTATTAAATGAATAGTTTTTTCCTCCACATGGTATCAAATCAAAACATACTTAGTGTTCGTGTGCTTGGTTCAATCACAGAGTTTGGGATTCTTAGCCAACTTGATTACAAAAGTATTGTCGACAAGTATAGGATTTTATTTCACTTGTTTCTCCTGTGAGTATTCATGTATTTTCTTGAGCCACACAATTTCCTTTGTTTCTTCTGCATCCACCTCATATTCTGCTCTGTTCTGGAATTTATTGGAACTTATTGTTTGCATGAATTCTAGGAGATAGTTGTTGATCCTAGACTCATGATATATATTGAAGTTTATGCTCCATTTTCCCTATCCCCATCAATATCTAAATCAGAATGTGCAATAAAAATGAAATCATCAACCTTGGTGTACTTGAGACATCCATAATCTTGTGTTCCTTTTAAGTATCTTGGGACTCTTTCTGCAACAAACTGATGTCCTTCACATGGTTTTTTTCATGAATCCGGAAAGGATGCTAACAAGATATGATACATTTGGTCTAGTTGTGGTGAGGTAGATGATACTTCCTACAAGTTTTTTTTTTCCATCATTTTATCCTCAAATTCATTCCCTTCTTTCCATATAAGCCTTCAAATTTTGTTCCATAGGAGTAGAGAAAGAGTTGCATTCTCCTATGCCAAGTTTGTTCAATAGTTATCCAATGTACTTCTTTTGGGAAATGAATATTATTTTAGATTTTGAATGAATTCAATACCCAAGTAATAATTAAGATGTCCCAAATCTATCATTTCAAAAAATTTATTCAGTTCTTTCTTCACAAATACAATATAGGTTTCATTTTTTCTAGTCATTAATAGATCATATACGTATACTACAAGATACAAAACTCTTTTTCCAACCTTTTTGACAAACAAAGTTGCATCATCAAGATTGTAGTTTTTGAAATTTAGCTTCAAAAGATGATCTATTAGCTTTTCATACCATGCTCGTGGTGTCTATTTTAGAGCATAAAAGGATTTTACGATCTTGAATACCTTTTTGTTCTTGTCCGTTCAAAACAAAACCCTTAGGCTAAGACATAAAATCATTTTCTTTCAAATCCCCACTCAATAAATTTTTCTTCACATCCATTTGATGGCTTTTCCATCCATTTTGTGCTACCAAGGAGAATATGGTTTAGATGGTCACCCATTTTGTTGTGGGAACAAAGGTTTCCTCATAGTAAACACCTTCTTTTTGTGCAAATCCTTTTTCCATGACCCTTTCTTTGTGCTTTTCAAGTGAGCCATTTGATTTATACTTGTTTTTTATGACCCACTTGTAGCCAATTGGTTTGGCTCCAGATAGATGGTCCACCAATTTCAAAGTTCCATTTTTTATGAGTCCATCATATTCCTTTTTCATGGATTCTTTCCACTCATCATGATAAGTAGCTTATTTGAATGAAGTGTGTTCAAAGTTAGTGGAAAAATTCAGTTCACAATTATACGAAATATCTATGTCATCCACGTCACCTAAATTTACACCTCCAATGTCATATTTTACATAACTCCTGGTTCCATTCTTTCTAATCTCATCAAGATGGACACTTTCAAGTGTCTTGAACAACCACGTTGGTTGTTTTGGAGAAGGACTTGATGGCTTTTCTGAGGGCATGGCATCTTCAATGTTCAACTTCTCAATTTTGCTTATAACATCATCTGAATTTGATGAGGTTTCCAGAAATTTTTCATGAGGAGGACTTGCTTTCTCAGAGGAAGATTCCAAAGAATGACCCAAAATTTGGCTCTCTCCTTTAACATTTGGAATATCAATTTTAAATTCATGGTATGTCTTCATTGGAGAAATCGTTTCTAGATGATCAAGATGTTTTTCAACAGAGATATCACTTTTGGTGGAATCAATAAATATGGCATTTATGTAAAGTATGAATTTCTTATTGCCTCATTATGAAGACGATAGGCCTTGGTGGTATTTAAGTAACGCAAGAAAATGCATTTATGACTCCTTGCATCTAGTTTGTTTCTCTAATGTTTTGGAATCAAGGCATAGCAGGTGGAACCAAAAACCTTGAGATGCTTGATGGAGGGGCTATCGCCATACCACAATTCATAAGGAATCTTGTTTCAAAGAGGATTTGATGTACATGTGTTTGTCATATTTTTCATCTGACCATAGATAGTGTTGGACCTGCCAACATATAGGGTATCTCCCCAATATGAAGACCCAAATATAGCTCAAATAATTTGGTATAGGACTCCCATATCGAAATATGGCTCGATTATCATTTACTTATATTTATCCTTGGTTGGAACTATTCGCATAAGAGAGCAATGCACATGTACTTTCGAATTAGCAAGTATGCATTGTAAAATGTTGGATTGTTATATGTATCAAGGTTATTCACATGAAGGAAACAAAAGTAATCCTTTAGAAGAGAAGTATTAGTACTAATCTAATAAATATGCATGCACATGCATATGAAATAATTGTTAGTCATCAAGAGAAATAGTTCACATAGATGCAACGATCTTGAAAACACATACAACACATATTCAATAAGATGAGCACCAAAGCCACATAGATAGTTCAATTTCTTTATTGCATATGAATTCCAACATACACCACAAACATTCAAATAATACTCAAAACATTCACGATATACACATGAAAATGTGTTGGCTCAATGAGATTTGAATGAATGGCTAAATTTCCAAGATACATTAATATAATGAACACCACTACCTCCATTTGTGGAGCGTTAATCCACTTCTTGCTCTACAAAAGAACTATATTACTATCTAATGCTTGGATGGAGAATCCAAGTTTAAAATTCCACTCTTTGAGTAATGAGGCATATTTTATAACAAAGGGGATGGCCTTGCATATCCCCATGACCCTTGAAATTTCTCATGATTCTTAGATTTCTAATGTGACTTTTGGACCTCTATATAACTTTTAGACTTTTAATGTGAATTTTAAACTTCTATGTGACATTTGGACTTATTCATGTGGCTCTTGTTTCCATGAATGACTCTTGGACTTCCACATATTTACTTTTACAATATTTTCCAAAATTACATTATAATTTCAACAACATCATGTGGCAACAACTTGAAAAGTCAACAACATTGATGACATAGACTCATGGTGACTTGTACATGAAGTCCGTTGATAAGTGACAACACTTACACTATGTCTTCAATAGTCATAATAGATCTTGCATTGTTGTTGTCATCTACCCTCCAAGGGTCTTGAGAGATATTGGAGTCTTCATGAGTCACTTTGATCATCAAGATCCATTGTTCTTTCAACTATCACAACATGGTTCCTTCCTCTTCAAGATGCTTCCTTGGGCAACAATTCTTATCAGATCTCCTCACATATATTTTCCATTCTTTATTAGACACTTGCAGATGTAGATCACTCATGACAAGAGAACATTAGCCAAAAAAATCCTATTATATCATGCTTCATACAATTTTTTTGTCTGTGCATCAACAATGCACCAAGGGAGGAGAGAAAAGATTTATGGGTATAGTGTGAACTTGCAAGAGACAAGGAGGGGCTTCAAAGATCATTGATGGTGTGATGTGCACTCAAATGGAGGATGAGAAGGCCTAATGAAGGTTGCAGGGCACAACAATAAGGGACAAACAACATGATTTTCAATGAGGGTGTGCTATGCATTGAGAAGGGAGAGCTAGGGCCACAAGGAGTGATCCAAAATGGATCTTGGATAGACTTCTAAGTCTAAAGTGTTCCTCACAGATGAAAATGAAAGTTCAAGGATGCTCTTGGAAATAGTCCCATTGCATAGGTCTTCTCGTTCTGAATCTACTGCAATTTGAATGGGCTAAAATGGACTTCGGATGAAGAAGTTATCGCAAAAAGAAGATTGCCCATTATCCTTAGAAAAGGAGGCATTTTCTTATAAATGGGACTTAAGGGAAAATGTGTTTTTAAATATAAAATCCCTTAGAGTTCATCGCATCACATTGCTTTATCGCATCGCAATAAACTAAGGGAGAAGACTTAAAACAGGCGCAAAGGCTTTCAGCGAACTCGAAGCATTTATAGAAAATAGACTAAACCTTTTAAGTTTTGAAAGGAAGGAAGTAAGTAGTATTTCAATCAGGCTTCAAGCAGTAAGTGGTATTGGACGGGCTCCACCCAATTCCATACATTGGTCAACACGTAGCACACAGGAGGAGAGAGGAAACCACTTTTTCAGGCAGTTAATCCCCGTGCAAATTGTGCGCCCGAAATGACTGTCAACCATCAGATTAGAGGTCATGAATCAACAGTCGAGATGCAATTGGTGATCGTTGATCTGGGGATGCAAAGGGAAGACCCCTGAAACGTAGCACTGTGATATGCTAATATGCGATCAGTGATAGCGCCGATGTGTGGGGTTGATAGCAATACGTCGATGTTCCGATGGGCCGATCGGTGATCGGTGAACCCCCAATACCAGGGCCAATGCACATTGTGATTGCAACTTGCGATATGCCAATAAAGGGTGGGCCCGATGGGAATTATAAGCGTGAATGCATAAAATTTATAATCTAGTTTATTCAGATTTTCTTTGTATTTCCCATATATTGAGGTTTTTACCTTCCGCCTAAGCAATTGCAATATGTCGATAGAAGGTGGACCCGATGGATTTATAAATGTGATTCTATATTATTTGAAGTCAAGGCTAAAGGCCCATGATGTATTTTGCATGCATTTTCCTATGTATTTCCGTTATTTGGCTGGAACAACCAGAGGAAGGCAAAATGATCAGGTTTCCCCACACTAACAATTATTTTCCATTGTAAACGGATTCTTGTGGTGAAAAGTCAAGTTTTCCATGATGGAGGACTATAACCGACGTGTTACAAAGGCACAGAGCAGACAACTGTAGAAGGCGGTTGAGAGAGCATAGAGAGTTTTGGAGTCACTTGGAGGTCGAGTGAACTAGAGAGCTCAATTGACAGTGGAAAAAAGTTGCCAAGGTCGCTGGAAGGTTACCGAGAGTCACTTGGAGGTTGAGCGAACTACAGAGGCATGTAGGGCCGAGACAAGCTCATAAGAGCCAAGCGCCAGAGCAGAGACCCAAAGCTAGAGCGAGACCCAAGAGCCAAAGGCAGAGAGCCAGAGCCAGAGCCAACAGAGCCAGAGAGCTCACAGCAAACTTCTAAGAGCCATGGAACTGTAATGAAGTTGCAGAATAGCAAAGGGTCAAAATGATCAAGTTGTTGCTGGTGTTTAGATTGTGCTGAAGATAGAAGAAGGAATTCTAGAGATAGTGAGAGAATTATGAGGGAGATGGTGCAAGCTAGATGAAGATGACTCAGAGCATTGATTGAAGGAGTCAAGTCCAAAGAAGCCTAGATATGTCTGCAGAGTGAGGACAGCTAGTTGGATAAGATGGTATTCTAAACCCATAGGTTTAGTTGTAAACCAATGGAGTTGAGCGTGGAGCTTGTAAAAGAATTTATGCCATAATCCCAGAGAACCTAGTTGAGTTGACTAGAGCTCAAGGAGACGTAGCCCAAGATATCAGGGTGAACTCCATATTATATTGTTGTTATGTCTGATTGCTTATTGCTGCATTGTATTTTCTGCTTTATTTGTTGTTATATGTTTCATATCAATTCAAGAAAATCAACTTAAAGCACATAAACAGTTTAAAACAAAAACAAGCATACACCTATTTTCAAGCACTTTTTAATTCCACAATTGGTTAATCATAAGGTCTTGGAAATATTTAAGCTTTGGAAGTGGGAGAGGTTCTTGTAAGCTGACAAGAAGCCTCTAGTGCCCCATTTTCAGATAAGGTGGTATTAGAGCTTAAGTTTGATTAACCCCACCTTCAAAGCAGGTGATATCAAAGTTGGTTATGCCAGAGCAAGTGATATCAGATTAGATTGCTTGATTGACAAAGTAAAGGTTGCTTGTCTAAAAGGTGTTTAAACAGTCAGAGGTTGATTGTATGCTTGGTTGCAGACTGACTATTGTTTGATTTTGTAGAGGTGAAGGGAAAGTTGCTTATAGCTAAGTCGAGGAGAGGACAAAAATTAAGAAGGGCTGAAGGCATTCTTCTTATCCCAAAGGACCTCAAAGTAATCTTTGAAGCACAAGAGGTTTGTTGCAAAAGGTTTCTTGAATAAGCTCTTTATTAATATTGTTTAAAGTTATTTTTTTCACTGGCATACTGACAACTTCTATGAGTCCTCAAATTCTTCTTTCAACACAAGATTCTTTGATGGAGACATGAAGCAAGACTTGTTCATCATGATGGACAAGGTGAGAGAAATGTATAAGGATGGAAGGAATAGAAACATACTTAGAGAGCAGTTGAATTCCATGCAGGAAGAGAGGTAGTTGCTTTCTAACAAATTTTAGGAAATGGAGAGGCAACTTCATATTAAAAATATGAACCTAGAAAGGATGCATGAGTTGGAGACACAACTCTTTGTTGCAAAAGAAGCCTTAGTAAAGTATCAGCTTAAAGAAGAGGTAAATAATTCCAATTTGTCTTCTATTTCCTCTAAGAATGTTTATATTGGTTCTTTTGAAAAACATACCAGAGGCATAGGTTCCAAGTTAATGTCCAAGATGGGCTATGAAGGAAAAGGCTTGGGAAAACATGCATAGGATATTGTTGAGCCAATAATGGTTGAGGAAAGGCCTAATTATTTGGGTCTTGGATATGGACAAGCTTATGGAGGGAGTTCCAAAGCTACCATGAAGGCCATTGAAACAGTTCCAAGAAGGAGTTTCATTTCAGGTCTTCTACCTCAAGACTGTAAAGATTGCATTCAGGAGGAATGCAATAGCTTGAAAAATCATTTATAGGATGCAGGTGTTCATAAGAATGCACTTGAACCAAAGAGTTGTGGAAACTCTGACAGCCTTGAAGAGGTTGATGATGTTCCAAAGTGAGCTACTTCTTCATTCAGTTCACCTCCTCATGAAGGAAATAAAGGTGAAAGAGAAAGGTATAAATCTGGTTCTTATCATATTCCTTTTGCTTATGTTCAACATAATAAATTTCCATATAAGTATGGGAAAAGAATTGCATGTTCCTTTTTTGGTTTGGATAACCATAATGTTTCTAGATGTTGGAAGAGAATGGCCACATACAGGAAATTTTTGAAGGAAAGGAAGCAAGAAGCGAAAGGTCCATTAGACAAGGCAAATCATGTTTTCAAGAGGACGCACATGAAGTGCACTTACTACCATAAGCAAGGACACATTGCTTAAAAGAGTTGGACCCTGAATCCAACAATGCTTCCACGAAACTTGAAGAAGGTGGAAAGAGAAAATGGCAAGAATGGAAAGAAAGATTCCATGATTGATGTGTTTCAGGATGATTCACATCTTGATGCTGATGTGCAGAAAAAGGTAGCACCTTTGAAATGGATTCGTGCGAAATGGTAAGAGTTCTTATCCAATTAATATTGCATGTCTATTGATGCATCTATTTGCATTTCTTTGTTAATGGAATGCAAGTTTCAGGGTTTTACCAAGAAGGTGAATGGAAAAATTTTAGTAGGAGACTCACTTTGTTGCTGCAACATTATATTTCATTTTAGCTTCGAAAGTACAGTGTGCTTAAGAGAAAGTTGAAGGATGAAATGCATGCATGAGCATGATATGCATGAACACGGGGATGTTGATGATTTCCTTGTATTTGAAAATGTATGTGTAATTAATTTGAAGGGTTGATTTCTTTGTTGTAAACATGCATGTAATATTAACTTGGGAAAAGTTGATTTGGTCTCTAAGATGGAGATGATGATGAAGTTTTTAATTTTTTTAAAAGAAACCTTGAGATCTTTTCTACATGCTTGACTTGAAGGGTCATTTTTTTTAAAGGCATGTTTTGTGGGCTTGGTATCTAGTCCATCATTTGTATGTATATGTAAGACATGGAGGTGTTCACAAGGTGTGAGATCTGTTTCTTTTATTGAAGTAGGAGTTTAGACCGTCCAATTGTTGTTAACATTTGTTGTTGACAGTATGTCAAACAGGTACAAATGAAAATTTTATGAGCAAATGTAACTTCAAATTTGTTTGAGCCACCTTGGGTCAATGAGCAAGGTAGAGAAGTTCAAACTACCTTCTGTGACCATCTTAGCAGGAGTTATGCATGAATTCAAGGAGGAAAACAGTTCTTCCCAAGAGGACCAACACATCCAGAAAGGAGAGTGGTCAAACGCTTTGGTTCAGAGGCACTATGAAAGGCAAGTGTATGGAGGCTAAAAGAAGAGGGTGTTGTTACTCTCATTTAATGTTCAGATCAGTATGTCAGTCTTTTGGAGACCAAAAGTTCTTTTAGTGGGAAGGTGTGATCCAAAATGGATCTTGGATAGACTTCTAAGTCTAAAGTGTTTCTCATAGAGGAAAATTGAAGTCCAAGGATGCTCTTGGAAATATTCCCATTGCATATATTTTCTCATTCTGAATCTACTACAATTTGAATGGGCTAAAATGGACTATGAATGAAGAAGTTATCGCAAAACAAAGATTGCCCATTATCCTTAGAAAAGGAGGCAATTTCTTATAAACGGGACTTAAGGGAAAATGTGTCTTTAAACATAAAATCCCTTAGATTTCATCACATTGCATTCCTTTATCACATCACAATAAACAAAGGGAGAAGACTTAAAATGGACGTAAAGGCTTTCAGTGGACCCAAAGCATTTATAGAAAATAGACTAAACCTTTTGAGCTCCAAAAGGAAGGCATTAAGCGGTATTTCAGGCATGCTTTAAGAAGTAAGTGGTATTGAATGGGCTCCACTTGATTCCATACATTGGCCGACATGTAGCACACATGAGGAGAGAGGAAATCGCCTTTTCAGGCAGTTTATCCCCGTGCAAATTGTGCGCCCGAAATGACTGTCAGCCGTCAGATTAGAGGTCGTGAATCAATGGTCGAGATACGATCAGTGATCACTGATCAGGGGATGCAAAGGAAAGACCCCCGGGCTGTAGCACTGTGATATGCCAATATGCGATCAGCGATAGCGCCGATGTGAGGGGGCCGATAGCAATACGCCGATGTTCCGATGGGCCGATCGGCAATATTAGTGATCGGTGATCGGTGAACCCCCAATACCAAGGCCAACGCACATTGTGATTGCGACTTGAGATATTCCGATAAAGGGAGTACCCAATGGGAATTATAAGCACGAATGCATAAAATTTGAAATCCAGTTTATTCCGATTTTCTTTGTATTTCCCATATATTGAGGTTTTGACCTCCCGCCTAAGCAAATGCGATATGCCGATAGAAGGTGGACCCGATGGATTTATAGATGTGATTCTATATTATTTTAAGTTTGGGCTAAAGGGCCATGATGTGTTTTGTGTGCATTTTCCTGTGTATTTTCCGTTATTTGGCTGGCATGGCTAGAGGAAGGCAAAATGATCGGGTTTCCCCATGTCGACGATTCCTTTCCATTGTTAACGGATTCTTATGGTGAACAGTCAAGTTTTCCATGATGGAGGATTGTAGCCAACATGTTACAAAGGCACAAAGCGCACAATTTCAAAAGGGGGCTAAGAGAGCGCAGACATTTTTGGAGTCACTTGGAAGTCGAGTGAACCAGAGAGCTTAGTTGATAGTAGTGAAACATTTCCAAGGTCACTGGAAGGTTTCCAAGAGTTGCTTGGAGGTCAAGTGAACTATAGAGGCATGTAGAGGCCAAGAGAAGCTCATAAGAGCTAAGAGCTAGAGCAGAGAGCTAGAGCTAGAGTGAGAGCCAAGCACCAGAGCCAGAGAGCTCACAACAGACTTCTAAGAGCCATGGAGTTGTAATGAAGCTACAAAACAGCAAAGGGTCAAAATGATCAAGTTGTTGCTGGTGTTCAGATTGTGCTGAAGATAGAAGAAGGCATTCCAGAGACAATGAGAGAATTCTGAGGGAGTTGGTGCAAGCTAGAGCAAGATCGCTCAGAACGTTGATTGGAGTCAAGTCTAGAGAAGCCTAGATATGTCTACAGAGTGAGGACAGCCAGCGGGATAAGATGGTCCTCTAAACCCATAGTTTAGTTGTAAACCAATGGAGTTGAGTGTGGAGCTTGTAAAATAATTTATTCCATAATCCCAGAGAACCTAGTTGAGTTGACTAGAGCTCAAGGAGATGTAGCCCAAGATATCAGCGTGAACTCCATATTATATTGTTGTTATGTGTGATTCCTTATTGTTGCATTTTATTTGCTACTTTATTTGATGTTATATGTTTCATATCAGTTCAAACAAATCAACTTAAAGCACATAAACAGTTTAAAACAAACACAAGAATACACTTATTTTCAAGCACTTTTTAATTCCGCAATTGGTTAATCATAAGGTCTTGGAAATATTTAAGCTTTGGAAGTGGGAGAGGTTCTTGTAAGCTAATAAGAAGCCTTTAGTGCCCCATTTTCAGATCAAGGAGGGAGCAATGCACAGGAAAAATGCACAAGGGAGAGCTTCACTTCCCAATGAGAGTGCATAATACGATAAACTTATAGGCAGGTTCTAGGCTTGGCACAAGGCACAGTGACAAGAAACAAGGAGGCGATTTTGTGGGCTAGAAGTGCGTTATGCATTGGAGAGAAACCTCTTGGGTGCATGGAATAGAAAAAAATAATAAGAGAGTCTCCACTAAGCCTTGAGAGTGCATTGTGCACTCCTCATGGCCTAGAAGGCAGGCTTGCAAAGTCAGGAAAATGTCTCTCTGGGAGGGTGAAACCTTGAAAAACACATTGACTTAGGAGTGAAATTAAGTGCGACATAACTCAATTCATTAGCCAAACTTAGACAAGACCAAAAATTATGAAGTATACATCAAAACTCCAGTTCACAAAAAATCACCAAGTATAATAAGCAAATTATGTGCAGTTGCGACCCAAAGTGTCGTTTTATGAACAGGAAGTGTACTATGACCCTAATGTGCATTATTGTTACTATTGATGATGCGACGACACTTATAAAGGAACATGGACACTCATAACATGTTTAGAAACATGAAAAAACACTTGAAAACCAAAAGCAACACTTCTCATGATAAAGGGAAGACTCCAAAATTTGAATATAGAAAAAATTTGGAGGGTGTTGTAGAAGTGAAAACAATTAGCGACACATTAGGTGAACTTCAACTTCTCTATCTAGGAGCAAAATTTAGTAAAGGATTATCCCTTCAAGATTTATTGATTCACCAAGGGGTTTTCCTTTGCTTCCCCACTTAACCTAGTTATAGATATAGTACCCACCATTCCCTCTCTTTGTTTAACACACAACAAGTTTTTTCCATGTCACAATTGTTTTGATCTAGGAGAAGAGTAGTATGTAGTTGTGAGTTAAATATACCAAAGTCTTAGTTTTCATCTATGGTTTTGCTCCGATACTAGCAGGTCTGGACAGTACCTTGGCAGATTCACTATAGGAACACAAGAATTTCTTCACTTCTAGTGAGCTTGGTCAGTACCCCAGCAAAGTTATTGCTTCACCTCTCTTTACAAGAAAAATTTCTCTTTTTCCTCCCTTTATTTGTTTCATTTATAGAATTGTGCTTTGGCACTTATTATTTCATCGAGGTGGAACAGAGATCCCAACTGAATTAGAGCAGAGAGGTTGTTCCTTCAGAGAAGTTAATATGTACCTCTAATATTTGTTTGCTCGTTATTGATTTTCCCCTTTCCCTTTTCTACTTGATTGGATTAGCATGAAAAACATCAAGTAATTTTTTTACCAAGTCAATGAATAATGATACTAAATATATGCGGGTATTATGGTTCTACTCAAGGATTTCTAAATGTATCGTATTATCCATCTAGACACTACTTGACTTAAGGCATATCCCAAACAAAGAAGAGGAACAAATAGATAGCCAAGCATTGCAATTGTCGCAATCCCTGTTTGTTTCGCCACATAGTCCTTTCGATCCACACATACATTCACACACACAGGTTGTATTTATATACACCGATAAAACATTAAAATTGAAAAAGACATGACAAAATGAACAACATGAAACAAAGAAAGAAAATTTTACAAAAGTAACACAACCCAAGGTTGCTACTAGAAGTAATGTTTCAAGTCTTGGCCATTGACGAGAAGAGGTCTAGCCCTCCCATCCAAAGATTTCAACTTGTAAGAACGGTGGCCAAATTCTTCAATGATGGTATATACTCTAATCCAAAGAGGTTGAAACTTTGTGTTCTTCCCTTTCTCTTCGTGGGCTTTGTCCCACTTCAATACTAAGTCACCGACACCAAAAATATTATCCCTACAGATTTCCTATCAAACCAATGCTTAATTTGGTTTTGGTGGATGGAAATATTTTCTTTAAATTTGAGCCTTTCTTCCTCAAGCTTAAGAAGAGTGTCTATCCAACTTTAAACAACGAGACATGGTTTTCCCTGATATTCTTGCGAAATATCCAAGGTGGGAGGATAATATTTTGACGAAAGGATAACCTCTTTTCCATATACAAGTATGGAGATATTTTCAAAGAGGGCTTAGGAGTGACATAGTTAGCCCATAATGCATACACCAAAGTATTGTGCCAATTCTTTTGCTTAGAGAAGATGATTTTCTTGATACTACAAATAAGGTTCTTATTTTTGGATTCATCTAAACCATTTCCATGCGGGTGATACTTAGATACATGCTTCAAAACAATACCATATTCTAATGAAAACTCGTAAACCTTTAACGAAGAAAAATAAGTTGTATTACCAAATACAAGTGATGTAGGAATGTCAAACTTACTTATTCTATTTGAGAAATTGGATGACTTCCTGATCATTGACTTCTCTCCATGACACTGCTTTGGCCCACCAAGTGGAATAGTTAGTTTCAGTTAAAATATCAATGTTCCATCGATGAATTAGGAAAGATTTCACCGATAACATCCAGGCCCCATTGTTGGAATGGTTCTTCAACTGATATGGGTAACAATGGGGTAGCTCACTTTTGATCACGACCAACACACCTTTGACATATAGGGAACTTTCGAACATAGGCATGAGCATCCTTAAATAATGTGGGCTAATAGTAATCTATCCTCATAACCTTATGAGTTGTGGTATCACCTGCAAAGTTTCCACCTGCTGCTACATCATGCATATCTCTTAATACCCTTTTTGAATCTTGTGGCTCCAAGAATCTAAGAAAAACACCATTATGGTGATTTTAGAAAAGCACACCATGTACTATTTGGTACGATAAAGCTTTAATGCATATTTTCGTCTTCTGTTTGTTCGATAAATGTGAAGGAAAGGTGTCATGCTCTAAGTATTTTCGCATATCTGAATGACAAGATGTGGTTGTACTTGTGGGAGGAAATTTCTCGATATTATACATTTCTATCTCCTACTCCCATCTTGAAGTATCTTCTTCTAGTGAATCTATCGCTTTAGCTTCTAGTCGAAAAATATCGTGGCCTTTAACAGTATGAATTGGCTTGAACCCAGGATCATACTCTTTTACACACGTCATCCATTTTTCTCTCATTTCACCCAGCTCTTGTTGCAAAAACAATGTTCTAATAGCTAGATGAGGCACATAGATAGTCGTATGAGATTTCATAACATAAGGCCTAAATAGTTAACCACTTTATAAACCACATGTGCTTATCAATAGTGGGATAATTCATTTTAGGTCCCTGCAAGCCAACACTCATGAAAGATATAGGCCATTAATTCTCTTGATTATCCTTCTATGTGAATATGACTGCAATAGATGAATCAAAAGCGAAAGTGTACAATAGAAAATTTTTTCCAAAATCAGGACTATATAAGGTTGGAGCACCAATAATGGCTTACTTGATTCAAGAAAAAACATCCTTCTCCCTTTTATCCCATTTATATGTATCATATTTCTTTATCATCTCTTGTAATGGTTTCACAATCTGAGCATAGTCGAAGATAAACTTATGTAGGAGGTTGATTTTTCCCAATATAGATTGCATTGATTTCTTGTTCACAGGAAAAGGGATTTGAGTGATAGATTTGACCCTTTTTGGGTCAACCTTGATTCCACTCTTAACAATGATGTGTCCTAAGAGATTACCTTTTGACACACCAAAGATGATCTTTTTTGAATTCAATGAAATCCCATACTTGTCACATCACTCAAAAATCTACTTGAGATGACGAACATGATATGAATTTTTCTTTGAAAACACAGTGACGTCATCAAAGTAAACAACTAAACTCTATCCAATCAGTCCACAGAATGTGATGTCCATGGCCCTTTGAAAAGTAGTGCCAACATTAATTAGTCTGAAAGGCATGCATTTAAACACAAAAGTTACCCACTTTGTCCTAAACGTGGTCTTCAAATGATCTGGTTCTATTATTAGCACCTAATTATATCCAGGAAAACCATCTAGCAGTGAGAAAATTTCTGACACAGATACCATATGGAATATTTTCTCCATCGATGGCATAGGGTTATTATCTTTATTTGAAGCCTGGTTGAGGTTGTGCAATTCGACACACAGGGATATCTCGTTGGACTTCTTTCTAACAAGAATTAGGTTGGGAACCCGTGTAGAATGTCGAACTTCAAAAGTGATCTGAGCATCCAACAATTTCCTTAATTCCTTTTGAATCATGGGTTCAAGTGTTGGATGAACTTTTCTTAGTTTCTTTTGAAACGGTTTTACCCCTTATTTGATAGTAATGACATTTTGAATGATGCATGTATCATATGTCTTTAAATCATCAGAAGTTAATGCAAATACATCTAAGTATTGTTTGAAGAGGTGAACGAAATATTATCGTTCTTGAGGGAAAAAAACATGTACCGAGGTTTACATAATTCAGATCATCTTTGGTTCCCATATTGATTTGTTCATGTCATAGTGTTGAGCTCTGACTCTTTATGTTCATTGGTTCTTTGAAATAGTTTTGTAGGTCATAAAGATTTTCAATAGATACTACTCCTTTCGGCATAGTATTCCCCTTTGATGCTTGAGCTACATCCCGCAAGGCATTTTCATGCTCATCTTATTCAATAGCCACATCTTTGAATACATCTGCATTGGACATGAAGTGAAATATCTGGACATCATCATTAAATACACAAAAATTAGTTACGTTATTGGGCACATATGGCTTATAAATCATTTCTATAGAAAAACATTTGGTAATGGTGACATGCAAGCAGCTGCATTGGCTAATAAATCTGCAGTAGAATTACATATCCTAGGAAAATAAATAATATTAAATTCCTTGAAAAATGAAATCAGTCACCATACCTCTTGTTGGTAGTTTTTCAAAGTGGGTGAAACACAATGAATGGTATTTCTTACTTAACAGGTGACGATTTCTGAATCACCTATAACCTTAAGTACATCTATGTTGAGGTATATGGATTTCTTTAACCCTAAAATGAGTGCCCATATTCATCATAGTTATGTGTGTACTTAGACTCCAAGAAGTATGAAAAAATGTGCCTTTTATTCTGCGGGTCAATAAGAACACAACCCGCTCCAGAACCGTCTTGAGTCTTAGAATCATCAAAGTATAAGTTCCACATATCAGTAGTTGTTGTGCTTATTCCTACACTAGTAGTATGTGCATTTATGTTACAAATTTCATTTGCACTAGTTGGACTACAAGGGAGGAGCTCTAACTATGCATTTTATGTTATAGGTGATGATTTCACTTGGTAACACATGTGATGAATTTCCAAGAAATTATTTCTGAAAATTATGTATGCAAAGCCAACTAGCTCAATCTGTCCCTCAAGTGGTGTCATGGTATACTTTATATAAGTCTCACTTTCTAATTGAATCTAGTGTTTATGCCCTTATAAGGAAGCCATAAATGTGTCCAGTCTGTAGAGAAATAACCATGTAGCTTACAAGACCAATGTCTACTCAGAAGAAAACCATATGCTTATGGTATGTCCACAATAACAATGTTAATGCATTGGTGAACCCTTTGGTCTGATGACAATCAGAGGATACAATTATGGAGTTCACCAATTGCTTGGACCAGTGATATGTCAATATGTATGATTTGTGCATCAGTATTTTCCCATTTAGCATTAATTTTCTTAGAAATGGATAAAGGCATTACATGTATAGATGCACTTGAATCAACCAGAAAATTATGCACATTATAATTGAATATTTCAAATGTTAGGAGAAAACGGGGGTAGAGAGTGTTAGGATTTAAATTAATAACATTGACTATATATTTGAGAATATCATGAGACTTACCAGACAAAAATTGAGAAGCAGAAACTTCACTACCTGTCGGGGTTTGTGATGAGAGCGCTTGGATGCTCAGTTCATGATGTCTTGTTATCTTTGTGAGACCAAATATTGAAATATTGACACATGCTCTTTTAATACCCTCAACAATATTATAATTAATACCTTCATTCCTAACAGGTTGTATTGAAGTATCTATGTAACAACCCTGTTGAAAATTCCATGTAATAAAAGTAAATAAAGTTAAAAATAATAACCATGGTTGATGGGACACTTATTCCAAGCTAAAATTTGGGCAAGACAGCCTAGTGGGTGTTCATTTGGTTTATTATGGCTAAGGAAATTGGAAAAGGCAATGGCTAAGGCTTTGGAAAGGAAAAATGGCATTTTTGGCACATTATTAATGAAAATAATGGAAATTAGGAGAAAATTA
Organism: Pinus taeda; assembly: GCA_000404065.3. Taxonomy (NCBI): domain Eukaryota; kingdom Viridiplantae; phylum Streptophyta; class Pinopsida; order Pinales; family Pinaceae; genus Pinus; species Pinus taeda. The sequence continues at coordinate 239,596 of APFE030824671.1, read as the reverse complement.
AGGTGAAAGGTCAGAGGTTGCATGTGAGGAGGAAATTAAAGGAAAATAACGGGAAATGAAGAAAATAGAGGCCTTATTAATAAAAAGGCTTCTGAGGATCAGTTGGTAACATTTTTTCAGTTAAGTTTTGGAGCTCTCTCTCTCTCTCTCTCTCTCTCTCTCTCTCTCTCTCTCTTAGACACTTAAAGTTTTCTTGGAGCATTTTTGCAATAGAGCAAGAAAGGCAAGGAAGGCAAGAGGAAGCAAATATCAAGAAGGGAAAGGTAGGATCAAGCAGCAACAGGATTCTTTGCAGGCATTGATTTTCATGTGTATTTTCCTTGCTATATTTGGCATGTGTATTTCATGTGGTTCTTTTGTTATTGTGGCATGGGTTTTTCCATGTGTAACAGTGCTTTCAACCTAGCCTTGCCATTTTTGAATAACCATGGTATGATGGGGTTCTCATGTTTAGGTTGAGATGCATTTTTGGATGGATTCAAAGCTGAGTAGGGAAGATATATGAATGATAGAGCACATGGCCTAGAGGTCCCTGAACCAGATTGTGGATCATGGTAAAGCCACTGGTATACTAACCCTTGAGCCAGACTATGGGTTGTGATAGAGCCAATATTGTGTTGCCTCAGTGGGCCTAGGAATCCTTGTCGGTGAATGGAAAGATATACGATAAATCCAAGAGGTGGATATCTCTCCATTGGGCCTAGTAATCCTAAGTTTGGGATATGCAGTAAAGCTTGGAGAATGGGTCTTGGTTTAGGGCCTAGTGATCCCGGTTTCGATTGTAGTAAATCCTGATAAACTAGGAGATAGAAAATTCCTCACGTTATAGGTGGAGAAATATGGTGGAATCCATGCTTGTTTGGCCTAGTGATCAGGTGGAGATCACGGTAAATCTTGTTATGATGTGTTCATTATGCTGGCCTAGTTATTCATGATGGATTACAGTAAAGCCTAATTTCTATTGATGAGGGTGTGGTGGTTTAGCCTCAGTATGCCTTGGTTGGTTCTTTTGGTTTGAGTCCCACATTCATGCTTGGAATATGGCACAGGGGTGAATGGATGAAGAGAGATTTGGCTCAACCATTTTATGGTCTAGTGCAATGTGGGAGTCCCATCCCGGGTTTGGTTTTTGCATCACTAATGAAAGTTCACTTCTCCTAGTATTTCTAGGAGAATTTTGATGGATCATATGTGGTTTATATGGTTGTACTTTCATGAGTATTTATGTTGTTATTATGATGGTTATATGTGTGCTTTATGATAGGAGCTATGTATGTCTCACAACATGTTTTTGCTTGTAAATGAATGGATAATGTATCTATGGCCTAATATATTGTAATGCAACAAATGGCATGAGGGAACAATGGTTCTTAGCGATCCCCTAATAAGTAAAAGATCCCTATGTTTAATTCTATTGGTTACACCTGTATATTACATTCTTGGGACATGTATGATGAAATTCCTGTCATGGCTAGTAAGGGTCTGATTAAGGTCTTGTTTAACTTAGTTATCATGCATCATTGTTTCCCTATTCTTTTACTAATCCTAAGTTACCATTCCATTATGGGCAGTGACCTGGGCTCTAGGCTTGAAAAAGTGGCTCAAATCCTAGGGACATTGGCATAACACTGGAAAATTGGGTCTATGGACGCTAGCAGGAAAGCCTGTGAGACTGGCTTTGGGTTTCTAGACGCTCTTATGCCTATAGCATGAGAGCTACTAAGGCTTAAGATGTCCAAAACATCAATGAGACTCAGGAACAGGATGTTTGAATGGCTGACATGTCTCCTGAGGGTTTTGTTGCTGATGTGGATAGGTTGGTCGATCTGTTCCATCGATTCGACTTCCTTAAGGTCACATAGGAGGTCGAATCCTATCATAGTAGCCTCTCGTCGCATGTTTACCCCGACTAGCTAGTTTCTTGGGTATATGTGGGAGGAGGGTGTTATAGAGTGATATTAGAGCATGGTTCACCCCCCGAACTAGAGGGGCTATGTGTTGGTCATTCATACATGTCAGCTGCATGTGTGTCTCTCACACTTGCATTCCATGTGCTTGTTGCATTTGCATGATGTTGTTCATGGTTGTAGTGATGTCATCATGTAGATTTGATGTGTTTTGTAGGTTTGTAGTATGTTTGGTTGCAATATTTATTGTTGGTTACATTCTTGTATGATTGGTTGCATGTAGAATTCTTGCAGGTTTGATTTCAAGTATTGTTCATTCATGCTTGATCATATGTATTTATGCATATGTGTGGATGGTTATACATCGCTTATGAATGCTCATGTTTGCATGTGGTCAAGTGTATGGTGACATAATGATGGTGGTTGTCATGGATGAGGTCGTGGCGTATGTTGTTCTTGAGGTCATGCATTGACGACTAGACCCTAGCTAGAATGATGGTTTCATGGTCATATGCTTATGTTTTATGTTTCTATATGTTGTCATGATTATGTTATGCATGTATCACGCTGATTTTTTGATCTTGCAAACAAGGTATCCTCCCCAAGATATACGAAGGTACGTTGGTTTATTTTGATTTGGTTTAGCCGACATGATGTACTTTGTAGGAAGAAATATCAAATGGCTAGCAAGATGGTTAACTACAAATACTCTCCCTATGAGTCCAAAGAATAGTATGGTGTTGGGAACTCTTCCGATTTGGAAGTTACATTGAGAAGCTTAAAGGAATAAATAAGGAGTTGCAAGGTAGATAATGACATAATCATGCAGACACAAGAGAAACAAGAAAAGGTAAATGTAGTGATACTTCAAAGCTTTTTAGATTTGCAACAATAGGGACCACGTCAGATCAGCTATGGGCAGGAGGATAGAACTAATGGGGCGTATGGTAGTCGGTCGCATGGTAGTCACGGGTTAGATAGAGATGACACAGTCAAAGATGGAATATTGTTGGACACTTCGAATAGGAGGGGGGATAGACATATGCATTATTCCAATTCTGATTCAAATAAGCATCATGATAGTCATCGTTACAATCATTACAGGACGAGTGATAGGTGATATTTACCAAATGAGTTTAAGAAAGCAAAGCCACCAACATTTGATGGAGAGATGAAGAAACCACAGGATGCAAAGGCATGGTTGCTTGGCATGAGGAATTTCTTTAGGTTGCATGATTATTCAAAGAACATGAAAGACAGAGTAGCTACATTTAGTCTCAAAGGTAAATCACACATTTGGTGGGAAGATGTGAAGAACTTTAGATGTATTCATGAGGAGGATTTGATTTGGAGTGAGTTTAAGTGGCTATTCAAGAAGAAGTATTTGTCAGTGAGATACTTTGATGACGGGGTGAAAGAATTTTATGAGCTAAAGATGCGTTCCATGATGGATGATGAGTAAACTAGAAGATTCTTGAAATTGCTGAGGTATGTGCCTTATCTCACAAAGGAAAAGGACAAAATTCAGAGGTTCATTAGTGGATTATTGGTTGCATTTAAAGATAGGATTATGTTCAATGAGCCTAGATCATTGGAGGAGGCCATTCGAAATAAAATGCATTGCTATGAATAATCGAACCACAGATCCGAAACTAAGCCAGACTAGAGAGGTAATGCAAAGAATAAAAGAAAATGGGGCAAGAAACGAGCATGACCTCAGGATTCAGGTAATAAGGAGAATATTGCACCACCTAAGAGGTTCAATGCATCAAATAGAAGATAGGGACATTGATCTAAGGAACAAAATAAGGAGCCTGTGCAGTATTTGAGTTGTGGAGGAGATCATCACAGGAGAGACTACCCACAGTGCCAGAGGGGTAGGCCAAACATATACAGTGTGCAAGAGGCATAGACTGTTGGGGATGTTGGTCAGACTATTCCATGTATTTATGCAGCATTGGATAACAAATAGGAAAAGCATCAGGAATATATCCTTTAGATAGACATTAAGCTTTGTGATCAAGTTATTTCTATTTTGACTAACCCAGGATCTAATTATACCTATGTTAGTCCTGACTTGGTGGATAAGTGTGGTTTGAGTAAGGAATTGCATGTAGAGTCTTGGTTAGTGCAGTTGGATACAGGTATGAAGAAGTGAGTTCGTCATTGAGTAAGAGCTTGCGCATTTGACTTGAATGGCATGCCTACCATAGAACATCTAAATGTATTACCATTGCGATCATAAAGTATGTTGTTGGGCATGGATTGGTCGTATCTTCATACAATCAAGGTAGATTTTTATGTTAAAGCTATTGAGTGTGTTGAAGACAATGGGGAACCAAGAGTCTTGTAGGGCAAGAATAAAGCCACATTAGGTAGGATGGTGGCAGCGATGCAAGCAAAGCGTAGCCATAGGAAAGGGTGTATGTTATTCGCAGTGCATATTTCTAGTGATAAATGTAAGGAGGTTGAGGATGTAGATGTGTTGAGAAGGTACCCAGTTTTGCAGTAGTTTCAAGATATATTTCCTAAAGATATTACAGAGTTGACACCTCAAAGAGAGGTCGAATTTTCTATTGAGTTTGTGCCATGGGGCAAGTCCAACATCAAAAGAACCTTACAGGATGAGCACATCTGAGTTGGTTGTGTTAAAGCTACAATTGGAGGAAATGTTGGAAAAGGTATACATTAGGCCAAGTGTATCACCTTGTGGTGCACCGGTATTGTTTGTGAAGAATAAATATGGAACTCCCATATTATGCATTGACTACAGGTAGTTGAACAAAGTGACCATGAAGAACAAATATCTATTACCAAGGATTGATGACTTGTTCAATCAGCTTAAAGGATCAGTAGTGTTCTCCAAGATCGACTTGAGATCAGGATACCATCAGGTACGCATCAAAGGGGAGGACATTTACAAGATATCTTTTCAGAACAGGTATGGGCATTATGAGTTTTTTGTAGTTCCATTTGGCTTAACTAATGCTCCAGCTACATTTATGTGCTTGATAAATAATGTGTTGCATCCGTATTTGGATAAGTTTGTTATTTTGTTCATTGATGATATATTAGTATATTCTAAAAATGAGGAAGAGCATGCCAAAGCATTTAGCAGCAGTGTTGAGGTTGTTGAGAGAACATCAATTGTATGCTAAGCTCAACAAGTGTAGTTTCTTCTAGAGTGAGGTACATTACTTGGGGCATGTTGTCTCCAAGGAGGGAATTGTAGTAGATCCAGAAAAGACAAGAGAAATCATGGAATGGGTAGATCCTGAGAATGTGGATGAGGTGAGATATTTTATGGGTTTGGCAGACTATTATAAGAGGTTCATTAGGAACTTCTCATAGATTTCTTATCCTATTACGTCATTCGAGAGGAAAGGTAAGCAGTTCGAATATATAGTGGAGTGTGAGGCTAGTTTTGAGTAGCTCAAGCAGTTGTTGACACATGCGCCATTGTTAAAGACTGTAGATCCAGACAAAGAGTTCGTATTGTGCACATATGCTTGCAAGAGAGGACTTGGTGGAGTCCTTACGCATGATGGATAGGTGGTATGCTATGAGTCACAAAAGTTGAATGAACACGAGTAGAACTACCCGACACATGATCTTGAGTTAGAAGCGATTATACATGCATTGAATATGTGGAGACACTATCTGCTAGACAGGAGGTTCACATTGATGAGTGATCACAATGGTTTGCGATATCTATTTGACCAACCAAATCTGAATGGTAGGCAGGCTCGGTGATTGGCTATGATCAGTGAGTTTGATTTTGAGATCAAATATATCAAAGTTAAAGAGAACAAAGTGGTAGATGCTCTTAGCATGCAGATATAGGTAAATCAATTAACACTTATGAGCTCATATGGTAAAAATCTACAGGATAGGATTTTCAAACAGGTTAGCAAGATGTCATATATACAGATATTATACACATATTACAGCAGAGTACTGGTATAAGTACAGGTGTAGGTACAGGTGTAGGTACATGTGATGGTACATGTATAGGTACATGTGATGGTATAGGTGCAGGTACAAGTATAGGTAGTGGTATAGATGCAGGTATAGGTATAGGTGTAGGTAGTGGTACATGTGTAAGTATAGGTAGTGGTACAGGTACAGGTATAGGTGCAGGTGCACAAGATGTGGACTATTGCCTTAAAATAGATGGATTAGTTAGATTTAGAGATAGGATATATCTGTCGGACAACAGTCAGCTCAAGAAGGTGATATTTAGAGAGTTTCATGTGAAACCACATTCAGGTCACCGAGGTTATCAAAAGACATTGATAGAAGTGAAGAGATATTATTATTGGTCAAATTTGAAGAGGGATGTAGCAGAGTTTGTGGCTAGGTGTTTTGGTTGTTAGTGAGTAAAAGCAGAGTGCAAACATCCATGTGGATTGCTATATTTGATCGTGATTTCAAAGTGGAAATGAGAGTTCATTTCCATGGAATTCATCAAAGAGTTGTTGAAGAGAGTGAGACAACATGATTCCATCGTGGTTGTTGTCGACAGGTTAACAAAGGTTACACATTTCAATCCAGTGAATTCTACATTTTCAACTAGCGATGTAGCACAGGTATTCATCAGAGATGTGGTTAGGCTACATGGTGTTCCAAAGAAGATTATGTCAGACAGGGATGCAAAGTTCACTTCCAAGTTTTGAAGGATATATTTGCAGTTTTGGGCACAGAGTTGGCCTTTAGTACAACTTATCATCCGTGGATAGATGGATAGACAAAGAGGGTCAACAGGATATTGGACGACATGTTGAGGATGTATGTGATGCATCAGCAGTCGAAGTGGGAAGAGTATCTCCCCTTGGTAGAGATTGCATACAACAATGATTATCAGGAGTCATTGAGGATGAGTCCTTTTGAGACATTGTATGGGTGGAGTTGCAACACTACCATCAGTTGCGATGATTCAGTTAGTAGGGTATTGATTAGACCATACATGTTGGCAGACATGGAGTAGGAAATGTAGGTGATCAAAAAAAAACTAAAGGCAACACAGGATAAGTAGAAGATCTATGCAGATCAGAATAGGTTGTTCAAGGAGTTTTGGGTTGGGTAACAAGTGTACTTGCACATCAAACTGAAGAAGAGATCCTTACAGATTGGATCATGTGCCAAGATGGCACCACAGTTTTGTGGACCCTTCAATATCATTGAGAGGATTTGGCTAGTAACCCATTGACTCAAACTGCCTCCGATAGTGAAATTCCATGATGGTTTCCATGTGTCATTACTTAAGAAGTATGTTAAAAATGTTGATCATGTGATTGACTGGTTTGTATTGCAGGTGGAACCAGATGGATAATTCCAACCAGAGCCTCAGTGTATATTGTAGAAAAATATACTCATGCTCTGAAATCGAGAAATAGAGCAATTTAAAGTGCAGTGGAAGCACTTTGGGCCCAATGAATCTACATGGGACATGCCAGATCAGATGCGGGCTATGTATCCTTCCTTGTTTTCCAGTTGAGGCAAAGCAGTTTTGGCTTAATGTTTTGGTGTGATTCTAGTATAAGTTTCGGTATATGTTTGATGATTTTTCTATATATACATATGTATATGGATGTAAATAGTGCCATGAAAAATTTATAAAGATCCAATAAGCGGTATGGGTGTCATGTCATTATTTTTTCATGTTGTTATGATGTTGGTTTTCTTTTCAGCAGGTTTATCATTGTAAATATTGCATCGAGATATATTATAAAGTTCCATGGGTAGTTTGTTTACTTTTAAGATTTTTTGTTGAGGTCTTGGTGTGGTTTGACACTGAGTACAGTCTTCCCCATGGTGAAGGGTTTTGTAACAACCTTGGTGAAAATTCCATGCAATAAAAGTCAATAAAGGCAAAAATAATAATCACGGTTGATGGGACACTTATTCCACGCTGAATGTTGGGCAAGACATCCTAAGTGTGTTCATTTGGCTTATTATGGCTAAGGAAATTGGGAAAGACAATGGCATTTTTTTCGCACATTTATTTATGAAAATAATGAAAATTAGGATAAAAAGGAGGTGAAAGGTCACAGGTTGCATGTGAGGAGGAAATTGAAGGAAAATAATGGAAAATGAAGAAAATAGAAGCCTCGTTCATAAAAAGGCTTATGATGATTAGTTGGTAAGCTTTTGTTAGTTAAGTTTGGAGCTCTCTCATTATTCTCTCTCTCTCTCACTCTTGGACACTTGGAGTTTTCTTGGAGAATTTTAGCATTGGAATAAGAAAGGAAAAGAAGGAGGGAGGAAGCAAATATCAAGTAGGGAAAGGCATGATCAAGCAGCTACAACATGATTCTTTGTAGGTCTTGATTTGCATGTGTATTTTCCTTACTAAATTTTGCATGCACGGTATTGCATGTGGTTCTTTTTTTGTTGTGGCATGCGTTTTTCCAAGTGTAGAAGTTTTTTCAGCCTAGCCTTGCCATTTTTGCATAGCCCTGGTGTGATTGGGTTCTCATGTTTTGGCTGAGCTGGATTTCTGGATGGATTCGAAGCTGAGTGGGGTGGATCTCTGAATGATAGAGCACATGGCCTAGTGATCCCTAAACCAGACTATGGATCACAATAAATCCACTAGCCTAGTGACCCCTGAGCTAGATTGTGGGTTGCGGTAAAGCCAGGATTATGTTGCCTCGGTGGGCCTAGGTTTCCTTGTTGGTGAGTTGTAGGATATACGGTAAAGCCAAGAGGTGGTTTTCTCTTTGTTGGGCCTATTAATCACGTGTTTGGGATATGCAGTAAATCCTAGAGAGTGGGTCTCAATTTAGGGCCTAGTGATCTAAGTTTGGATTGTGGTAAAGCCTGAGAGACTAGGAGACAAGAAAATTCCCCACAATGTAGGTGGAGATATCTGGTGGCCTCCATGATTTCTTGGCCTAGTGATCAGTGGAGATCACAGTAAATCCTTTTATGATGTGTTCATTGTGTTGGCCTAGTGATTCAGGATGGATTACGGAAACTCTTGGTTTCTATTGATGAGGGTGAAGCAGTTTATACTCTGTATGCCCTAGTTGGTTCTTTTGGTTTGAGTCCCACATTCATGCTTGGAATATGGCACGGGGATGTATGGCTGAAGAGAGATTTGGCTCAACCATTCTATGGTCGAGTGGAGCATGGGAGTCCCATCCCGGGTTTGGTTTTTGCATAATTAATTAAATTTTATTTATCCTTGTATTTATATGATAATTTTGATGGATCATATGTGGTTTATATGGCTATACTTTCATGAGTATTCATGTTGTTATTATGTTGGTTATATGTGTGTTTTATGACAGTAGCTATGTATGGCTCTCATCATGTTTTTGCTTATAAATGAATGGATAATGTATCTATGGACTAATAGATGGTAATGTAGCAAATGGAATGAGGGAACAATGGTTCAGATAAGTACAAGATCTCTATGTTTAATTATGTTGGTTACATCTATAGATTACATGCATGAACCATGTTTGACGAAATGCCTTCCATGGCTAGTAGGGTTCTGATTAAGGTATTGTTTAACTCATTTCTCATGCATCATTTTTCCCTCTTCTTTTACTACTCCTAAGTTATCATTCCATTATGGGGAGTGACCTGGGCTCTATGGATGAAAAAGTGATTAGGTGCTTAGTATTTAGCTCTAAAATCAAAGTTTTCAAATTGGCTTGAAAATGGTATGATTTTGTCCATGTTTTGATGACGATCGTAAAGCAATTTGTTTCACTCAAAATGGAGTCCGGATGAAGGAGAAAAGGCATGTTGTTCATTTTCCTAAACAGCTAAAAAAATTGCAAAATTGGACAGAATGATGACATGGCAATCTAGTTAGCAAGGGGAATCTTCTTCAATTTTCACCCAATGGGGCTATGACAAGTGTCAACTCCAGATTCGCCAGTTTGGTTGTGTGAAAGTGAAATTGCCTAATTGGCTCCAAGTTGGAATTATGAGTTTATGATTAATAATATATGGAAATTGTCTCTTTTGTTTATATATATATATCTATTATATAATATATAAATATTAATATATATATATATATATAATAATATATTATATATATATATATATATATATAATATATATATATATATATATATATTATATATATATATATAATAGATATATATATATTCCCTTTGGAAAAGTTCGTAATTTGCATTATCAAAGAAATTACTTTGTAGATGCAAAAGCAATGTTTTATGTGAGGCATAGTGCCTATCAAGTATGTAGAAACAATATATGGTGTATTCCTCATAGCGAGACATTGAACTGTCACTAAACCTTCAAAAAATCTCTACACAGAGAGTATTTATGTGTTTTAAAAAAATTTACCTTCCCTTTTTTCCACTTTTCTCCAACTTTCCACGTTGGGGGTGGTGGTTACAATGCTCATTTGATTTTCATCCGAGTTTAAAGGAGGTTTTTATCATATTTAGGTCCCTCTGATCCATGAGTGTGTTTTCTCCTATGTGCTTCCAATCTTGTTATTTGGGGCTCCTGATGCAACAAGGGGTTGTTGGGCCTCAAGATGCATGCAACAGTATGGTTTGTCTCCTCCTTTTGTGTGTTGTTTTGGTCCTTCTATATATCCTTTTGTGCATTATTTTCTATTCTCCTGCTTGCCCTACTTCTTCTCCCAAGGTGTTTGTGCATTGCCAACCTTTTGGTTTTTTGCGTCGTTTTTTGGGTCATTTTTTTATCCTTTTGGGTTGTTTTTTTATCCTTTTGGGATCTTTTTTGGCTTGAGGATAGGCACTGTAAAGGTGGCCTGTCTGCAAACATCCACTTCACCAAAAATATTTATTTTCATAATCCAGAGGTTGTGTCCAGTATGTATCATTGAAGATCAATGTGATACTGTCTAGTACTCCTTGACTAATGTCTACTTCGACACATATCTTGGAAAAAGTAAATATGCCCCTTGTGAATCTATCCTCATCAAGCTTTAGTAACTTTCCAAGGGAGTTCCTACGACCATTTTTGATATGACAATTTGTTGACGTCAAATTCTGGGAACCAAGGGGTCATGAAGAGCCCTGTGTTGCCCTAGGACCATGATCATTTATTAAGTATATATTCCTTTTCTTGAACTTTGTTGAATCTCACAATGAAAAACTATTTGGAACATAAAAGGATTTCACAAGTTGGTGACCAGGCAACAAATATCCATTGGTGCAAAAGATCAGATTTGGACCAAAACCCATTAAATCTACATATGACTTCTTTATTAAGAAAACTAGAATACAACCCCTCTACATCAGGTATTGAGACTGTGAAGGAAGGATTCTAAGATTTTTGCTTCACTATGTAGGGCCCTGGTAGTTCAATGGGTGATACTGGTTTGGCTTGAGCTTTTTCCTTTCCTTTGATTGTGTCCTTAAACGTACCTGTTCCCTTTGAACTGGTACCAAAGCATCCACATCTTAGCTGCAAGTTGACTATGATGTTCGAGTTTGTTTCAATACCATAATCTTGTAGTGTGTAGTTATCTTGTAGGTTGTGTCTTGAGTAAATCAGGTTTTGCATGCTTTCTAGAATGCCTAAGTGAGTCTAGATTTCACGTCTTAGATCTTGGATCCGTCTCCCTCTCACAATTCTCCTGCAAATATTCTTTCCTTCTAGCATTTTAACGAGTATTTAGATCATATCCAGGTCAAGGTTGATTGGATCTGTTTGGTGTAGGTCTCGATGTGCTGCCTGAGAAGATGAGGCTGATGGATCTTGCTCTATCACTACCCCAACTAGTCCTTCCATCTCCAGATCTGGGTTATGGGCGTATCTAAACCTAGTCATCCTATCACTTTCATGGATCAGATCCAGATCAGGACTGATTGGATCTACCTGGTATAGGATTCGCTCCACTACCATGGCAAACAAGGCTAATGGATCTGGCCCGATCGGTGCCCTAGATGGTCCTTTCTTCTTTGGATCTGGTCAGTCGATATATCTAACCCTAGCCATCATTCCACTTTCATACCTGGTTTCCAATGCTTGCCTTAGAGAGTCAACGACCTCAGCGAGGTCATGACCCTTCAATGCAACATAGCCTTTTTGGGACAGAGCTTTTGCATCCTCCGGGGTTGTAGGGAAGGGTTCTTCCTCGGCCGCTGTAGCTTCTCCATTATAGTGTTCTTGCTCGATAGACGTTGTTTTTCCTTAACAAAGTTCTTGCTCATCCCCTGCTGCTTCTTTGTTGCAAATTTCTTGCTCAGGAACTGTAGCTTCTCCGCTATAGGGTTCTTGCTCTATAGCCTTGTCTTCACCCTTACAAGTCTCTCAATCAGGAGGCGTTGTTGTCCCATCCGTGCTCCCGCTCATGAGTAGACTCTCGACAAGGAAGGCTCCAGCCTTTACATCATTTCCTTCGTCCAGCCTTGTTCCACCCTCTGGGTAGTCTGGGGTGCCAAGCTCGGCGTCACAAATAGCACTATTTTCCATGAGCACACTTCTTTGTTTTTATCTCACAACTGGAGCTGAACCCTTGACCACAGTGGGCTCCTCTGGATTGCCGGATTTCACAAGGTCATTCTTGATATACGCCATGCCTCGCTCTCTGTTCACTTATATATATATATATATTATATATATATATATATATATAAATATATATATAATATAGATAATATATATATATATATATTATTATATATACATATATATTATATATATTATATACATATATATACTATATATATATATATAGAATTACATATACATATACATATATAATATATATATATATAAATAAATATATATATATATATAAATATAAATATTATATATATAGAATATATATATATATATATATATATATATGTATATATATATATCATTGATATTACAAATCTGCATAACACATAAGTTCCAAACTATTTATATATCCAAAGGGCAACAAAATATTTCAAATCGCACAAAGTTTTAATTTGTGACAAAATATAAATGGGATGGGTGGAGGGCAGGTTTGAACCCGTGACCTCCTCCTCCTAATACAAATTCCTTACCACTAGACCAAACAAGTGAGACTTAAAAACAATGGTAATGAAATTGCATTTAAAGCTTCATTAAAATTCCAACGGCGTGGGTGGTGGGAGCCAGCTCCCACCACATGCGACTAAGCACCGAAAACAAGTGCTAGGGCCAGCGTTAAGCTCGCCCCTAATCATGTTTAGAATTTAATTAATATTGCTTTAATGATGGATTAATTTGATGCATTTATGGTGGAGCCACCAAATCTGGAACCACCACCAAACTTGGTAGACTTAATTGGAGTCTCTCCAAATTTAGCACGGTTTCCTAGGAAAATTTGAATGAAGCATAACTTGATCAATTTTCGACCAAATTGAGATAAAAAATAATTGTGTTTGGCTAATTTGGACCTTCTGAAAACATTGGGGAAGGTATTAGGAGCCATAGAGCTTTGTAAACAACATTTTTTCCACATTGAGATAATACAAAGGCCCAAGTCATGGAAGCTGGACAAAGGAGATGTAGCCCAGGAGGGGTGAACTCCATAAAAATATTGTGTTAATGCGTCTCTTTAATGGTTTGATGTACTATAGATGTTTGTTGTTCATTATTCATTTTTGAAGCTATTTTTCTCATGAATGTCTTGTTTAACCTAAGGAAACTTCGTTGTTTCTAAGAAACAACAAATAAGGAAACCTCTCCACAAAAATCAAGAATCAAACACATCTATAAAATATGTAATTGTTGTTAGCATAGCAAAACTAATCATACAAAAATAGATCAAGTTGGTATCAGAGCCCAAGATTGAATTTCTTGATTTCTTGAGTTTGTGCAATTAGGGTTTTAATGGTTGCAAAATTGTGATGGTTACAAGGTTAAAGTCGCAGAAAGGAGAAGGGAAGTTATTGGTTGCACCTCCTAAGGTAATTCCCAAAAGAAGGAGAGCCACAAGACCACAATCTCAACTCCTCAAGTATTTCCTTCAATTGAGATTGAAGAGCTACAATCAGTAAAAATTTCTGACCCTGAATCTATAGTCATTATGTCTAGAGAAAGAGATCCTAGAGGTCCCTTTTCAAAAGAGGAAGAATTCAAGAAATATTTCTACACTTTGACTAAGATCATTAAAGTCCTTTATGAAGAGAGGAACACCAGAATGGTTGGAGAGAGTTCTAAACCTCCACATGGAAAAGGAAGCTCAGAGGACAAAAACGATGAGAAGAAGGATTCCAAAGGGAATTGTGGAAAGCCACCTCCATCTCCACCCTCCTCATCATCATCCTCATCATCTTCACTATCTCACACAGCATCATCTTCCACTACCACCACTGCAACTTCCCATACTCATTCAAAAACCCCAAAAGGAAAAGCTCCATTAATTAAATTGGACATAAAATTTGAACTTCCCATGTACAATGGAGAGGTGAAAGTAGAAAAGTTGGACAGTTGGATTCGACAGTTGGAGCTATACTATAGAATTCAAAACCTTCAAGAAGACGACGTAAAGATCTAGTTGGCTTCATTGAGGCTAGAAGGCACTGCACTAGCTTGGTGGGAAGCAAAGACTCAAGAGGAAATGAAAATCCATGGTAAGATATCCATCACTTGGTTTGAATTTGTTTCTGCAATTAAAAGACATTTTTGTCCTTTAGCATATATGCAAAAATCCATTATGAGTTGGTAGAATTTTAGGCAGCTTAAAGGCCAAACAGTCCAAGATTATACACAGGAGTTTAGAAAAAGGGCTTTTTTATTATGAGTGAATTTGAATTCCCAAAATACACTGCTAAAATATATTTGGGGTTTACATTCCTATTTGAAACATACTATCCTTATGTTTAATCAAAACAATTTAGATGAGGTACGTGTGCAAGCCACGAACCTTGAATCTAGAGGAAATAACATTTAGGAAGAGGGTAGTAAGAGGAATCCATTCAAGGGTAAGGATAAAGAAAAGGGTGGAAAATGGAAAGGAAATAAGAATGAAAGTGTGAAGAAAGAATGGGAGAAAATCACCTGTAAACATTGATCTAAAGAGGGGCCTAATGAAGCCCACTACTGGAAACTACTTCCTGAATTAAGGCTTAAGAAACAAAACAATAAGGGAAAACAAAAGATGACAGCTACCACACAACATGACTTTGATTCATATTCTGGTGATGAGACCAAGATTTCAACCATGGTTACAAAAGGAAAAGAAATTGTTGCAAGCACTAGTTCATCACATAGTCAAAACAACACTCCAAATGAAGAGTCAAGAATAGATTTGTTTCATGTTAGAGTCATTTCAAATCATACAAAGATTGATGCATTATTTGATAGTGGGTCACAATAAAACTTGATTTCAGAATACTTGGTTAAAAACTAAACCTTGAAATTGTACCTCATCACAAGCCATATCCATTGGGTTATATAGTAAACAATGCAAACTTACAGGTTACAAGGAAGTGTTTATTCAAGTTCGCCATTACTGAAAAGTTCATTGATGAAGTTGAGTTAGATGTAGTTCCATTTGACATCTCAGGAATAATTTTGGGTAGTCCTTATTTGTATGATAGAAAATCATTATTTTATCGCCATGAAAAAAAATACATATTTTTGAAGAAGGGGGCGGAGTACATAGTGAGAGCCCATCGCAAAAAGCTGAACATTTATTTGGTTAATGCAGGGAAGATGAAGGGACTAGTAAATGCAAGTAAAAATTTTGTACTTCTCATTTTCAAGAAAAACGATGATATTGATTATGAATATTTTGAAGGTTGTGATGATAAATTGAAATATGATTTGTTTGATGTAGTAAACAAGCAAGATGAGCTGTTTCAGGAACCAAAGGGGTTACCTCCCAAAAGGGGATTTCAGCATGAGATTCAGTTACAACAAGATATTCCACTTCCAAACATTGGCATGTATCACATGTCTATTATGGAGAGTTTTGAAATAAAAAAGCAAATTCAAGAATTTCTTAGCAAAGGTATCATATCCCCATCTACTTCGCCATGTGGTTCGCCCATTGTCTTGGTGCCAAAGAAGGATGGTACTTGGCGCATGTGTGTGGATTTCCATGCACTGAATAAAATCACGGTAAAAAATCGTTATCCACTCCCAAGAATTGATGATTTTCTTGATCATTTTAGGTATTCAAAGTATTTCACTAAGTTAGATTTATGAAGTGGTTATCATCAAGTTAGGATAGGTGAAGAAGACATTTGGAAAACTGCATTTAAAACTAAACAAGGATTGTTTGAGTGGCTTGTTATGCCTTTCGGTCTTACAAATGCTCTATCTACTTTCATGAGAGTAATGAATGATGTATTGAGACCATTTATAGATTCTTTTGAAATTGTCTACTTAGATGATATCCTCATATTCAGCAGGTCAAGAGATGAACATGGCATACATGTAAACAAAGTACTTGATGTCTTGAGAAAAGAACAGTTGTTTTTAAAGATGTTGAAGTGTGAATTTGGTAAGACTTATTTGGTGTATTTGGGACACATTGTTGGAGAAGGTGAATTGAAGATAGACCCCTCTAAGGTTCAGGTCATTCTGAATTGGCCCAAGCCCAATATAGTTACAGAGGTAAGAAGGTTTTTGGGGGTGCCACAATATTGGAGAAAGTTTATTGCTAATTTTTCTTGCATTGCAGTTCCATTACATGCATTGACAAGTGTCAAGAAAGTCATCTATTGGGGAGCTGTATAGCATAAAACATTTGATTCTTTGAAGCAAAAGATAAGTTCAGCACCGGTATTAGCACTTTTGAATCTTAGACAGCCATTCAAGATTCGAACAGATGCAAGCGATTATGCCATGGGAGCAGTTCTATTGTAGCACGGTAAGCCCATTTCATTTCATTCTGGAATTTTTAATGCAGTTGTAACTAACTATCCCACATATGAAAAAGAACTTTATGCATTGGTACAAAGGGTTAAGAAATGGAAGCACTATTTGATGGGGAAGGAGACCATCATCCATATTGACCATCGACCATTGCAGTATTTACAGTCACATTCAAAGTTGTAGCAATCACGCCATTTCAGATGGATGGGTTTTCTACAACAATTTCATTTGGTTATCAGGTATAATAATGGAATCTACAATAAGGTAACTAATATGCTTTCAAGGCCTATTGTAATTCATCTATTATACTCAAGCATGATTCTATTTTGCACGAAAGTTACATAGAACAATATGCAAATGATAGTGACTTTCAAGAAGTATATGCAAGCTTGAGTCAAGGAAACCAAATAGAAGAGTTGGATTATCATGTACATAACAGTTTGTTGTATCACTTGGGAAAGTTGTGTATTCCACAAGGAGAAAGAAACAATATCATAAGAGAGGGGCACACTTCATTGATCGCTGGACACTTTGGTGTAGGCAAGACAGTAGCGAATCTTCAAAGGTATTTTTATTGGCCACTCATGTTGGATAATGTTTCTCATTTCATAAGAGAATGTTATTTATGTGCTACAATTAAGCCTAGTAATAGGAAACTTTGTTTATACACTCCACTTCTAGTAGCTTCACATCCATGGGAGAGTATCTCAATGGATTTTGTAGGAGGTCTTCCATTGTGAAGGAAAGGTCATGATTAATTGTATGTAGTTGTAGACAGGTTTAGCAAGATGTGCATACTAACACCATGTAAAAAGCAAATTACAGCTGAACAAATAGCTCATATTTTCTTTCAAGACATTTGAGTTCATTTTGGTCTTCCTACTTCTATTGTAAGTGATCGAGATTCTCGATTTGTTGGGAATTTTTGGTCAAATTTATGGGACATGTGGACACAAAGTTGAAGAAGAGTACAACCTTTCATCCACAAATGATGGACAAACCGAGGTGGTCAATAGAACAGTTATCATCTTCTTAGAGGATATTGCAGCAAACATGCCAAGTTGTGGGATGAACAATTGCATTACATACAACATGCATACAACCAGGCAGAGCATTCTTCCACAAGCACGTCGCCATACGATACATGTTATGGATACTTTCCAATATCACCATTGGACTTCATCTTTGAAAAAGATGTTTCTATTGAAGGTCATAGTGACATCGATAAAGCAAGGAAGTTCATAGAGAAAATTCAGTTGATACATCATACAGTGCAAGAATAGCTTGAGAAAAGTCAAAGTAGCTACAAGGAAAGGCATGAAAAACACTGAATTGATCACAAATTTCAATTTGGTGACAAATTTTGGTTATATATTAGCAAAGAGAGACTTCAAGGGGAAGGAAAAAAGCTGAAAACAATCTGTTATGGTCGTTTTAAAATTTTGGAAAAGACTGGTAATAATGCATTCAAGCTTGATTTGCCTCCTTACATGCAAATATGCTCTGTTGTTAATGTTTAGAATTTATATTGTTTGAGCCTCCTTTGGTTGATGATCAAGGAGAGAATTTAAGCTGCCATCAATACATAATTTCTTGCCAGAATATCTAGATGAGCTTTAGCAAGATCTCATACTTGACAAAAGAACCAAAACTTCAAAGAGAGGGAATGTCAAATACCTTAGAGTTGGACTCAAGGGACAAAAGCCTTCTCAAGCCAAATGGTTGCAAACCAAAAAGGTGAGGGAGTTGTACCCTTACTTGCTGAACAATTGATAGTACCTTTTGGGGTCCATAAGGCTTCTAGTGGGGAGGAATGAACAGGTGCTTAGTATTTAGCTCAAAAATCAAAGTTTTTAGATTGGATCTAAAACTTTATTACTGTGTATGTCTCGTCAAGATGATCACAACGCAATTTGTTTCACTAAAAACAGAATCTGGATGAAGGAGAAAAGGCATGCTATTCATTTTCCTAAACATCTAAAAAAATGCAGAATGGGACAGAACGATGACATGGAAGTCGAGTCAGCAGTCTATTCAGCAAGGGGAATTTTCTTTAGTTTTAATCCAATGGGGCTATGGCAAGTGTCACCTTTGGATTCTCCAGTTTGGTTGTGTGAAGGTGAAATTGTCTAATTGGCTCCAAGGTGGAATTATGAGTTCATGATTAATAATATGTGGAAATTGTATTTTTTGTTAATATTATATATATATATATAATATATATATATATATATATTACAAATCTTCATAATATATAAATTTTGAACTATTTATATATACAAAGGGCAACGGAATATTTCAAATGGCAAAATGTTTTAATATGTGACAAAATAAAAATGGGATCGGTGGAGGGCAGGTTTGAACCCGTGACCTCCCCCTCCAAATACAAATTCCCTACCGTTAGACAAAACAAGTGAGACTTGAAATTAGTGGTAACGAAATTTCATTTAAAGCTTCATGAAAATTCCAACGGCGGGGGTGGTGGGAGCCAGCCCCCACCCGATGCGACCAAGCACCGAAACCAAGGGCTAGGGCCAACATTAAGCGCATCCCTAATCTTGTTTAGCATTTAATTAAGCCCGTGTTAACTACATACTAAGTTGGAGGGATTTATAGCAGAGCCACCAAATCTGGAACCGCCACCAAACTTGGCAGACTTAACTTGAGTCTCTCTAGATTTAGCGGGGTTTCCTAGGAAAAATTAAATGAAGCATAACTTTCTCAATTTTTGACCAAACTGAGATCAGAAAGAAGTATTTTTGGCTAATTTGGACCTTTTGAACACATTGGTGTAGGTATCATGAGCTATAGTTCTTTGTAAATAGCAATTTTTCCACATTGAGATAATACAAAGGCCCAAGCCATGGAAGTTAGACCAAGGAGATGTAGCCCAAGAGGGGTGAACTCCTTCATAAAAATATTGTGTTAATTTTTCTTTGTTGTTTTGTTGTATTATAGATGTTTGCTATTCATTATTCATTTTTGAAGCTATTTTTCTCATGAATGTCTTGTTTAACTTAAGGAAATTTACCTGTTTCTAAGCACTAACAACTAAGGAAACCTCAGCTCAAAAAAAATAAGCAAGCACATGTTTATAAATATGTAATTGTTATTTGCACAGAAAAACTAATCATACAAAAACATATCAAAAAGTGTCTCAAATCCCGGGGATGTTAGTATAACACTGGAAAATTAGGTCTCTAGACACTATCAGGCAAGCATGTGAGAGAGACTTTGGGTTCTAGAATGCTCTCATGCTTATAACATGAGAGCGACTGAGGCTTAAGATGTCCTAAGGGGTTTTTTGCTGATGTGGATAGGTTGGTTGATGTGTTTCATCGATTCCACTTCCTTAAGGTCACATAGGAGGTCGAATCTAATCATAGTAGCCTCTCGGCACATGTTTACCCCAGCTGGATGGTTTCTTCGGTAGATGTGGGAGGAGGGTGTTACAATATGGTGGTATATCTTTGTTAGAAACCTCGAGTGTGAAGGACATATTCTTCTTATTTGTGGAAGTTTTCTTAGAAGGGGGGCACTTCCAGACTTGTTCTTCACATTTTGAGCAGGATTTGGGGGTGGTAAAATCCTTCTCAATAATTTCTTTGTGTGCTCTTTCTTAGAAATACGTCCTTTGTTCCTTAGATTGTATCTATATTTTATCTGCTAAGGAGGATCTTCACTCGTTGGTGGTTCATCAACACTTTGTTTATCAACATTAAATATGACATTGAATATCTTAACTAAATGTCCAACACCCGAACTCTCCTCAACCACGGTAAGTTCATTTGGTTCTTCATTTTGCACAGACTACTCATATGCTAATGTAATATCTACAAAGTTAGCCAACATAGCATTCATGTTATGGTTCCATTGGGGACATGTCCTCTCTGAATGCTTCTCCTGATGGAAAGTGCAATAGTTCTCCATACCCAAACTTTCAACATTGAACATCGAGTTAGAGCTTTGAGCATACTTAATCAGTTGGCTATTGTTTTTCTTCTTATAGGAAGTTATCTTTAAATACCTACTACTAGTAGATGCCTCACTTAACCTTCTCTTTAATTTGGATACTTCGTTCATGAGTTACTTTAAATACTTGGCAAATATTTCCATATCAAATGAATCCTTCTGTTTGGATTTAGTAGAAGAGGCTTGGGTTTTCTTACCAGTGTCCTTGGAGTCTTTAGAATCTTCATGATCTTCAATGGCTCCAATAGATCACAAGTCTTTCTCTACAGCAATTATGTCTACAAATTTGAAAGCCAATGTTTCCTTTGCAACTCTTTTAACGAATATAGAGATATTTGTAGGCAAGGCAATTGTATAATAATATTTGGTTATTGATTCATGTGGTTGAAAATATGTGGGGAAATTATTCAATAAATGAGTGAATTTTTGATTGAAATCCCTTACTTTTCCTTTGTCCCCCATCTTGAGATTCCCGAGCTCTTTTAGCAACATGGTGGGAGTCTTATCATCAACAAACTTATCCAAAAACAATTTATTGAGCTCCCTCCAGTTGTGGATTGAATTAGGAATAAGACCATAATACCTTATTGATGCTCTACCTTCCAAACTGTACGATAAAAGTATACATGCCACATCATCAAAGCGTACCTTAAGCATTTGTAAATGCATGTGGAATTCATCAATATGGTCCTCAAATTTCATCTTCCTATCAAGATCAAACTTTGAAAGTATCTTTTTCGAATGTTTAGGAATATGATGTAAATTTCCCAAAAGAGCGAGTGGCCCTTGGACCATCCAATCTAGTTGTTTATCAACCATGTATCCTTCCTCTAAATCAGAAAAGTCTTCTCCATCACCCTTCAAATCTTCGTTATAATCTAGTTTTTCTCCTTGTCCTGACTAGTCTTTGTCAGAAAACTGAAATTCTTCCCCTTCACCATCTAAATCTTCCTCACTAGGTGGAAGTTCCCCTTGCTAATTTGTTCTTCCAGAAGGATCAACTAACTCTTAAAATGTCACAGTAACCAAATATTCCACTGAACAAAAAAAACTACTATGAGTTGTTTCTATCTTAATCAACTTATGAGGAAGAATAGCAGCAACAGGAAGTAAACCAAGAGCTCTTGCGAGCTAACAATTAATGGGATATATTATCCGTAGTTGATCATAAGTGACTTCAAAATCTTATTCCGAACTTTGATGAGAGGACTCTCCTATCTCAGGATCATGAATTGGAGTGGAAGTTGGAATGTTACTTCCTTGCACAGAAGTTTGTTTATTTGGATGAGGTGAATTGTCATCCATATAAAAGTTGCCCTCCTTTTACTGCAAGAATGTTAACGATGTTGGATCCACCAACATATAGGGGATATCCATGATATGAATTCGCAATTAGATATCACGCCATTTGTTTTTCCGAAGAAAAAAACGTACTTTTTATTAAGGAAATAAAAAGATACATTGCATATGCTATAAGCATTTCTGATGGTTCTGATGACTGCCTTGCAATCAGTTAAGGGACAAAAAACTTTATGCTGTTTTGACTGACTGACCTCATAAAATCCAGCTGTATATTCATATCTTTTGCATCTGATATCAAGTTCATATTTTGACTGTAAGACCATCCTCTCGTTAAGAGGCATCAAGATAAAACCAAAAGAGTTTTTAGGGTCTCCTCAAAAGAGGAAAAACAACCCAATACAAAATCTGTATGTGCATAGAGTCCGTAAGAAAAAAGCACACAAGAAAAATGTACAGATTCTATTTGAGAAATTTTTGAAAACTGATGTAGAGCCAGTGAGTAAACAGCGACACAAAAACATAACATGAGTAGCAAAAGAAATATGCAGTCATTGAGGAAGTTCAAAAGGTGGCTGATCGGAAGAAAAGATCTGTCCCTGCCGGTCTTCTACAACTTTCCAGGTTCCCATAACCTGCTGCAAACCTTCCTTAGAGAGCTGGTCCGCTATAGAAATGCTATCTATGTAAATATGACATATAGATAGGCTGTTAAAAGATGATTTTAGATTATGCAGTTCATCCAACAGAAGCTTCAAAATTTGATTTTTGCATGAACTTTTCCCATTGACCCAATTTATGATGTTCAAGGAATCTCCAAATATCTTAATTGTGAAAATGTTTCTTTGAAGAAGCCAACAGAGGAGAAATATCAGAGCTGACAACTCGGCGAAATTATTGGATCCTGTCCCTAGACCTACGGAGGCTTTTAAAGAGTGATTTGCATTTAGATGAATAACCATTCCTGCACCTGCCCTATTATTTTGAGATGCTCCATCGAAAAAACCCCACGGGATCCCTTCTTTGATGATTACAGGCTTGGGATGGACTAGATGATTTTTTTATTCTGAAACTGGGATAGACGAGTAGATAGAGGCAACATGAATTGCAGTGACATTTACTGGCATTACCTTCTCTTGAAATAGGCACATGTTCCTAGCTATCCAGACCCCCCAACAGAAAATGAGGGGAAGGTTTCTCATGTTCCCATCTAGGTATTTTTGCCACCAATTTCCCCAGACTTCTTCCAAGGATCCAATCCCCCATTCTGCCTGAAAATTTAGTAATCTCCTTATCTCCCCCCATATCTTTTTTGATTCAGTACAATTGATAAAAAGGTGGTTGATTGTTTCCTCATCTGACTTGCATATTGGACACCTCCCTGGACCGAACATGTACCGTGACTGAAGGATATCCTAGGTTGGAATTTTTCGTTTTAACAGACACCAGAAGAAAAGTCTGGCCTTGGCTGGACACTTTAACTTCCAGATGTGCTTTGACCACCATTCTGGATCACCCCATCCTTTCCTTGAAATTATAAATTTGTATCCACCCTTAGGAGAATATTCGCCAGATTCTCCATGAGCCCATATCAGTGCATCAGGTTCATTTTTTAACCTGACATTGGTTCGTTTGAGCTATTGGATATAAGTGTGCCATTCGTTCCTCCATCTGATGTTTATTCCTAGTTCTTCCCCATCTTTCCAAACCTGTCCCCAATATTAGAGTGACCTACCTTCTCCACCTGATTTAGAGTGAAGATTCCCTTACTTGTTAAATGTCTGATAAGCCCTGGGCATAATGCAAAATTTTCATTACATCCTACCCAGGGGTCCAAACCTATCTTCAGATTCCTGCCATTCCCTATCCTCCACACCAGGCCTTGTTCAATCACTTTGAATGCTTCCACCATTGCTTTCCTAATGACTGAGACATTCTTCTTACTCTTAACTGAGGTCCTTATCTAATCTTCCAAAGGAGTAGGATCTATGTATTTCCTTTTGACTATATTAGTCCATAAATTTTCCATCGAAAGTAATCGCCACCCTGATTTTGCTGCCAGAGAGAGACTGAAATCAGGAAGCCCTTTTATCCCCCAACCTCCCCATTCCTTTGGCCTTGCCAGTTTGTCCCAGGCCACCCAAGGGAGCACCAAGTTCTCTTTTGAGCCATCCCACAAGAATCTGCAGCATATTCTTCTTATTTTCTCCAGGACTCCTTTAGGCACCCAAGTTAATGCTGCCCAATAGACTGGAATGGCCAAAAGCACAGATTTAATAAGGGTCAGTCTCCCAGCTCTTGAGAGCCATTTGAAGCTCCAGTGAGAGATTCTAGATTCTATCTTGGCTATCAACCAATTCCAGTCTGCTTTTTTATATGCATTTGGTTTTAGCCAAAACCCCAAGTATTTGAATGGGGAGTCCATGGAGCTATATTGAAAAGGAAACATAACTTGCAGAAAATTCTTCTCCTGTCTGTCCATACCTGCCACTGACAACTGGGATTTCCTAGAATTTATCTGCATACCAGTTGCTTTCAGGAACAAATCTAGTATGGATTTTAATTCCTTGAGTTCATTAGGATCTACGTTTGAAAAAATCAATATGTCATCAACAAAAAGAAGATGAGAGATGAACAGATTAGTTGCTACCTCTATACCTCTTACCTTCCCTTCCCTTCTCGCTTTTTGGATCAGCCTGCTTAAACCCTCTGCCGCTAAGAGAAACAGCAGTGGAGATAAACGGCATCCTTGCCTTAAACCTCTCTGTCCTCTGAAGAAGGGTGAAGCTGCTCCGTTGATTAAAACTGCATCGCTGACACTAGAGATGCACCCCATAATCCAACTGAAGAAATCATGTTTGAACCCCAAGTGGGTTAGAAGCAACCGAATATAAATCCAGTTGATCCGGTCATAAGCTTTGGATAGATCAATTTTTATTACAACACCCTTCTTATTCTTTTGTCTGAAACTATGTAAAACTTCTTGAGCTACTCCGATGGCCTCATGAATTTGTCTTCCATTTAAAAACCCAAACTGCTCCAATGAGATGTGGCTCGAAAGTATAGGTTTGATTCTGTTTGCTATCACCTTAGCAATGATCTTGTAAATGCAGTTGCATAGGGAAATTGGCCTAAAGTCCTCAAAATTCTCAGGGATTTCCTTCTTCGGAATGAGAGCTAGGAAGGTAGCATTGAAAGGACTATATACTTCTCCTTTCTTTCTATATTCTTCTACTACATCAGTTATCTTTGCACCAATCAAGTCAAAGAAATGAAGGAAAAGCTCTATAGTCCATCCGTCCGACCCAGGACTCTTGTCCTTGGCCATAGATTTCATCACTGCCTCTACTTCCTCCTTAGTTACTGGACTTGACATCTCCTCTGCTTCTGCTTCCTCAACAAATCTTGGGAAACATTGAGCTGTATTAATTACCTCAGCAATGGTAGCCTTGCCCGGATCAGTAAAATGGCTCTGGAAATGTCTTTGTCCAAGACCTGAAAGAGAAGTGAAAGTTCGAACCTCCCTCCCTTCTTTGTTTTTAAGGCTCCAAATGGTATTTGCTGATTTCCTTCCTTTTGCATAGTTGTGAAAGAAACTGGTGTTCTCATCTCTAGCTTTTAGCCAAATTGCTCTACTCTTGAGCCTCCATTCCTCTTCCTTTGCCAAAAGAATTTGGTTCTGAAGCTTTTCCAGGTGGAGAATCCTTTCCTTTGAAGCCTGGGTAGCATAACCATCCTCCTCTATGCTTTCCAATTTTTTCCATTCTTCTCTTATCCTGATTTGCTCCTCATTCTGCTTTGCCTTCCTATCTTTTGCCCAGAGAATTGTAGCTTTCTTCAGTCTCTTGAGATTTTCCATAAACAGGAAACTTTTATCCTCTCCTGAATTATTGTCCGGGTGCATCCATGTTCCTTTGAAAAGATTGATGAAAGAGGAATCTTGCAGCCATGAGGAGTTGAACTTAAAAGGGGCAAGAGGCTTTGGAGGGGGAAAAGAGAGGTCAATACTAACCGGGAAAATGATCAGAGAATCCCATTTCTTCAACCCATTGCCTGAGGATAGGAACCTTTGAAGCTAAATCTTCAGAGATGAGAAACCGATGCAATATTTTCGCCACTCTAGCCTCCCCTGCTCTTCGATTCCTCCAGGTCAGGTTAAGTTTAATGGGATTGACATCTATGAGGTTGTTAACCATAAGGAGATTTAAGAAAAAATCCGTCAAAGGGTCTTCCCTTGCCACAGGACCCCAGGCCTCTGCTCTCCCAATAGAAAAATTTAAGTCTCCTCCCAACACCAGATGATTAGCCTTCGTCAGAGATTTGGACATCAGATCATTCTAGAAGAGCTCCCTTTCTTGACAGGGCCCGTATACATTGAGGATGGTAATAGGTGATGCAAAATCAAGGGAGAGGATTTCCATACCCATTACTTGCTTCATCCCCCATTGATTTAGCACCTTAATTCTCCCCTCCTTATATCCTATTGCCAAACCCCCTGAGTGGCCTATTGAATCCACTACCGAGAATTTCCAGCCTGGAAGGAGAGAATTTAGGTTCACTTCTACTTCAGCTCCACTCCCTAATGTCTCTTGCAGAAAAAGAATCTCTGATTTAGAATTTTGAATCCATTCTCTAAGGGCTAGTCTTTTGGGTTTACTGGCCAAACCCCTGCAATTCCATGAAGATAGGATCATTTTATTACATTTTCGGGGGTCTGCACTGCTCTAAGAACCCTAGGGATGGATTGCTGTTTCCCATCAGCTACATCAAATTTTGCTTTTATTTTAGCCTTAGCTAGATCAGATTTTCTTCCTCTTTTGTTTTTTAATTGGCCTTTACAGGGAAGAGGACCTAGACCTCCTACTGAACCTGAAGGATGGGGCTTACAACCATGGGATCTAAGATTGTATGGACAAGGAGTATGAGGATTCAAGGAGGCATGAGGGGACAGTGTAACATCACAATTCAAGTCTAGGAAGGGCATTGCAGCTGATATTGATTCAATATCAGTTCCCATCATAGATACGGAGTTATTTTCATTTTGATGCATGGAAAAGGAAGGAGATTTTAATGGCTGTCTGTCTATATTTGGATCTGAAAAAATAATGGGAGAGGAAGGAGGGCCTGAACACATTCCCTTTATATTTTTGTTGTCAGAAGGAATTTGAGAAGCTGCCATTTCCCCTGCGAACACCTCTTTGGCTTTAGCTGGTTCCGGCTCCTGGACCTTGATCTGTTCACTGTGCTGAGGCACTTTCTGGGCTTGCCCTTCCGGAAAGGCCTCTGTCTCCATTCCTTCAGCATTCTGATCCACGAAACCCTCCTTCTCCTGATTGAAGAGTGATTGATTGTAGTCCTTCTCCCAGTGAGATGATGTCCTCCGAAAACGCCTTCTTCTCCTTCCCAAAGGACATTCCTTGGCTAAGTGGCCATATACATGGCATCTATGGCACCTGAAAGGCAGAGATTCATAATCCAGTATCTGCTCGAAAACATAATCTTTGTACTGCAGGTTTATCTTCTGAGAAAGTCCTCTGCTGGGGTTTAGACTCACTGGGACCCGAGCCATCGCTTTGTTCCTGGTTTCAAGGAAGGACATATCAGCTTCCAGAAAGGTGCCCAACTTCTTCCCTATAGCTTTGAAGACTGATTCGACCCATAGAAAAGAGGGCAGCCCAGGAGCTTTGACCCAAACCGGATAGACATTTGTTTTCTCATGGATAGCATCAAAAAGGGGATTCCATTTCTTTAGCAGTACATGGATATTTCCTATAGCCCAGTTCCTTTCAAAAACCCAATCTGCTGCCTCTTTGTTTCCAAAACGAAACATGAACCATCCCTTTGCAAGGTTTGAGGCTTCAAACCCTTTGACTATGTCAGACAGAAAATGTTGTTCTCCCCAAGCTTGGATAAAATCTGGAGTAAATTTCTTTCCTCTCGCCCTGCCAACCAGTGTACATTCTGTCACCTCCAAAGATTCCTCAATTGTTACGTCCATACCCAAAATCAGGTTTCCTTCCAAATCCTAAGAGCCAATAGGCCTCTGGGTTTTCCTCTTCTCCCCTTTTCTCTTACTCCCAGCGGCTACCTCCCTGGTCTCCTTAATAGAATTGTTCCAAGCTAGGTCTTCCTGGTCTGGATTCGGAGGGGTTTCGAACTCCGAGCAAGGATGTTTCGAAAAAATTGTGGAATCAGGGAGGGGGTCGGCAGGGGTTTGATTGCTAACCTGAGCCCCCACGGTTCCTTCAGTTCCAACCGTTTGACAATTAGGAGGGGCTTCGAATCCTTCCGCCGAAAGGTCTCCTATACCTTTGGGGCGACCCTGGTCTTTTATGAATGAGACCTTGGAGATCGTTGAAACCCTTCCAGGTCCCCTTGCGCTTCCTTGCCCAGAAATAAGCCCTATATTTACTATGTATTCTATACCTTCTGAAAGAAAAAGCCCAGCCGGGTAGGGTTTTTTTTTTACTGCCGTAGCTCTGGGAATAGCTTGCATGCCGCACCTCCTCAACGATTCTGCCCGACTGCTGTGAGAAAACC
Source organism: Pinus taeda (assembly GCA_000404065.3). Taxonomy (NCBI): domain Eukaryota; kingdom Viridiplantae; phylum Streptophyta; class Pinopsida; order Pinales; family Pinaceae; genus Pinus; species Pinus taeda. The sequence continues at coordinate 211,073 of APFE030824671.1, read as the reverse complement.
GGTTCCTGATGCTTGAATACGTTTCCTTCACTGACCTTGTGTGGCTGAAGAGAGGAAGTATTGTTCTCCGACGATTTCTGCAAAGGGGTTCCTTACCTTGAAGACTGATAACCACGGAAATAGTGTTCAATGTTCCTCGCAGACGGGTCTTTTCCCAAAACAGAAAGAATATCTTCCATTTTCGGGTCAAGGTCCAAACGTTCATTAGGGTTAACCATGGTTACTGTGACCCTTGGGAGAGGACGCTGGAAAACGGATTTGGTGCCAGCTCAAAAACCCTTGTCTTTTGTTGTCTCAGGGAAAACGGAGAAAAAAAAATATGAACACTGTTCAAAGGCCCCCCAACTGTCGACTAAAGCAACTTTGACCTCCAGCTGCCAGTCCTCCAGTCGCTTTCCCTCCTATACCTATGCCTGCATTCTGTATCCACTGTTAGAACCCTAACCCGTGTCTGGTCCTGGCTCCGTGCAAAAACTCTGCTCCCAAACCCTTGCCATCCAACACCACTAATATCACACCATTTCTTATAGGAGTCCCATCCATAAATATGGTTTGGTTGCCATTTACTTAAATATTTGTCTTGGTTGCAGCTATTAGCATAAGAGAGAAATGCACATGTACTTTCGAATGAACAAGTAAGTTTGCCTTGTGAAATGTTCGATTGTAATTTGTATCAAGGTTCTTTCACTGGAAGGAAACAAAAGTGAGCCTTTATAAGAGAAGTATTAGTATTAATCTAATAAAGACACATGCACATGCATATGAAGAAATCATTAGTCATCAAATGAAATAGTTCACATAGATGCAACAATAATGAAAACACATACAACACATATTCAATAAGATGAGTACCAAAGCCACCAAAATAGTTCAATTTCTTTAATACATATGAATTCCCACATAGACTGCAAAAATCAAAATAATAGTCTCAAAACATTCACAATATACGCATGAAAATGTGTTGGCTCAATGAGCGTTGTTTATTATGCTAAAGTTCCAAGATATATTAATATAATTAACACCACTAGCTCCAATAGTGGAGCGTTAAGCCACTTCTTACTCTCCAAAAGAACTATCTTCCTCTCTAATTATTGGATGGCGAAATCAAGGTTAAAAGTCCACTCTTTGAGTAATCAGGCATCTTTTATTACAAAAGGGATGACATTTCATATCCCCATGACTCTTAGAATTCTAATGTGACTTTTGCACTTCTGTATGACTTTTATACTTCTCGTGTCACTTTTAAGCTTCTATGTGACCTTTGGACTTCTTCATGTGGATTTTCGTCCATATATTGACTTTTGTATTTCCACATATTTACATTTACAATATTTTCAAAACTTACCTCCTAATTTCCACATCATCATGTGATACAGCTTAACAAGTCAGTGACACTGATCACTTGGACTCATGGTGACTTGTACATGAAGTTATTTGATAAGTGACGACATTTTCACTATGTATTCAATACTCGTAATAGATCTTGCATTGTAGTTATTGTCTACCCTCCAAAGGGTCTTAGGAGATCTTGGAGTCTTCGTGAGTCACTTTGATCATCGTGATCCATTGTTATTTCCATTGTTGTAACATGGTGCCTTCGCCTTTGAGATGTTTCATTTGGCAACAATTCTTATCATATATCCTCAAAGATCTTTGCCATGCTTTATTAGACACATGTAGATGTATATCACTCATGGAAAGCAAACATTAATTCTATCATGCTTCATGCAAATTTTCTTTATGTGTATCAATAGTGTTGCAAGGGAGGAGAAATAATCTTTATAGGCACAGGGCGCACTTGCAAGTGACAAGGAAGGGCATGGCATAGGAAACACTTGCAAGAGTTATGGACACAAGGAGGGTGCTGAGCACAAGAATAAGGCACAAGGGATAGCCTCACTAACCAATGAGAGTGTCTAGTGTGCTCAACTAGGAGGCAAGGAATAGGCTTGGTGCAGGGCACAGTGACAAGAAACGAGGAGGTTTTGTGGACTAGGATTTGATTATGTGCTAGAGAGAAGCCTTCTGGGTGCAAGTAAAAATAGAAACTGACAAGAGAGTCTCTACTAAGCCTTGATAGTTTGTTTTGTGAACCTCATGGCCTAGAAGGCAGGCTTGCAAAGTCAAAAAAATGTCTAAGTCTAGGGAGGGTGAAACCTTCAAAAACACATTGAGTTAGGAGTAAAATAAAGTGTGACACAACTCAATTCATCATTCAAACTTAGATAGGACCAAACACTAAGAAGTATACATCAAAACATTAGTTCAAAAACACTCACCATGTATAACAAGCCAAGTATGTGCAATTGTGACCAAAAGTGTTGTTTTATGAACATGAAGTGTATTATGACCCTAAAGTGCACTATTGTTACTTTTGATAATGCGAAGACACTTAGAAATAATCATCATGGAAACTGAAAACATGTGTATAAATTATGAGTCTTGGTATTGCAAATAAGAATGCTACAACTCCCAAGGCTACCAGCTTTAATTATCAACCCAAGGTTTTGTTGTTGCCTCGAAATGTGTTTCACCAACATGGGGGAAAACCACCCAGTCCAGACCTTAAAGCAGCTCCTTTTCCATTTGGGGTAGTGGCTCTGACTAGTTAAATTAGGTCCAATTGCCTTTTCCCAATCACTATCAGCTTTAAATATGTCTTTAATTGCTAATATCTAGGGACATCAAATCAATTCTTCTATTTGATCAAGCAAGAAGAATGACCCTTAAGTTGTTTTTGTGGAACAACCAAACCAATCTAAAGCTTTTCCTCAAAGAGAGGACTTCTAAGATAACACATGCATGATTTAACTAGTATGCAATTAATCTATCCTATCTATATTGAAGGAAAGAAGAATCCTTCTCCCAATCAAGAGTTGATTTACTAAAAGAAAACATGAAGCAATTGAAATAAAATGAAGGAATTAGATCAAGGAGATAACTCTCAAGATCTGATTCCTTATTGATCTAAATACTAACAATCATGCACTTAGTAAGTAGTTACATAAATGTTTGATTGAAGTATATTCAATTCCAAAATTATATGCCTATAAAAACTTATTTATTTCTCAGGTTTACTTGTTATTTGAATGCGATCTAAAATGGTTGTCTTTAGTACATGGTAATAAAGATTAATCATATAGTAAAAGAAATGAAAACTTTTAAGTTAATTATTTTAATTAAATAGTTAATTAAAAGAATTTTTAAAGAATATATCACCATCCAAATAAAATAACAATTTGTTGTTAGATGTATTAAAAATTACAGCACTGGCATATTAAAAAATGAGAAGATGTTGAATTGTGTTAATAACATACATATAACAAACAAATTGGAAGAATTAATGATTGTGAATTATACTAAAAAGAACATGAAAAACATTGATAAAAGTACCCAACGTATCACGCTTCTTTTGTAAAATACACAGTCCCCATCATTTTCCTTTATTCTAAAGCTTCCCAAAAGTATAGAAATGAGACTCTTTGAAGCCTCTTTAAACAAAAAATAAGAACTTCGATCCAATCATTTTATTAAGATGAGCTTTTGAAAATACAAAAATGTAATCTCCACTCAGCTTTCTTCATAAAATTCAGGACCCGGCCCAGTGTATTAAGACAGACTTGGAGATACAAAAGTGTAAGCCCCCAAGGCCTTCTTTCGCAAATTTCAGACCTCTTACTTGTTAACATAAATGGGTTGTTATAGTGAATAAAAGAATGCAGAAATTAAAAAATAAAATAAAATAAATAAAATAAAAAAATGCACAAAGCGCTGGGGAAGTTTTAACAAATAACATAGAAAATAGAAATGGTTGTGATAATGATCTCTAGGTAATACCACTCTTATCTCATCTATGCAGTTGTTCTTTTCTGAAATATATTAACGGTTGTCGATTTCGTGGAATGATTTGTCTCTATCCCTGTAGTTGTCTCTTTCCTCATGCATCTAAAAACGAGAAACAATGAGCGGATAAGAAATCACATATATTTCAAATTGTAAAATAAATCCATGAGTCATGTTTCAGATAAACAATACGATTAGAAGAATATATATGGGCTTTTGATTTGTAATTGCATTCAGGACAGGGTTGTTATTATGAAATAAATCGTAATCATATATAATCGGGGAGTTGTAATAATCACAATCACAATTAATCGGGATCAAATCACTATTGCATCGCAATTGTATATAATATGGTGGCAATTCATTGGATTAGTCGGAATCAAAGAGATCATAGAATCGGGGGCAGAACTTAGCCTTATTGCAATCACATTCAATTGGGGTGGAGGAATGGCTTAAGTCCGATGGATTTTTTCGATTTTGATATCGCAATTGCGGAGGAGAAGGGATGGGTTAATCACATTAGGAGTTATGGAGTGGTGGATAACAAGCAGTGTCCTAAACATTTTTTACTGTGAGGTCCGGAGCTGATTGCAAATCGCATCGCGGATTGGTGGAGAGGGGTCAATCCTATGTTTTTTGAGATTGCGCAGATGCAGGGGAACTATGAAATGGAGTGAATGACCCATTGGGTCTAGGTGATTGCAATCAAAAAAGGGATAGGACACACGACTTAGGCTATGGGATTTGTGATCTCCGTGGATATGAGAAGTTTATGAAGTGGAGTTCATGACCCCATCGCGTCCAGGTGATCGCTAAATCACATCGCAATGTGTTATGTGGAAATACCTATGTATATTTGAAAATACCGGATTTTTAGATTATCATTTAATTATATCGTCAGGTTTGATATCAAATTGCAATGAGGTCAAGGCTAGGACTTAAGTCTGCGGATGTTGCAATCCTCAGGACGTGATGGATTATGAAATCGCATTAATATTTCCGTCAAGTTCGGCCTTGAGTATCACAATCACAATGGGCCAACGAAGGGGCATTAACCATGGCATTATGTTTATTTGCAATGTAGGGAGGATAGGTCGGGGTTTTAGTTTCGATAGTTGGACTTTGGAAAACTCCAACTAAAACTCTAATTTTTTTATTATTATTTTATTTTAATAACTCATATGTGTTTAATACTTAAGTCTTTTAAAGCCTAAGTATAATCTTGGTCTCGGGGGCTATTAAAATTTGGTTTTTTTTTATGAAATAAATAAAAATTGTTTTATTCAAAACAAAAAAATGTTTTTTTATTTTTTTGTGTTTTAAAACTTAAAAAGGGTCCCCTTTTTTTAAATAATTAATTTCATAGGAAATTATTATATAAAAATTGGTGGTTGTTGAACAGTACAACAATTGGAAATTCACTGGAAGAACCAATTATCTGTGATGAATGATAATGAAATTTCATAAATTCAAAAGAAAAAAAAAATAGGAAGGTGAAACTCCTTATTGAAATATTTAGATAAATAAAATTACTTTTATTATAAAAAACTCATTAAATTGTAAATTCTTAAGATCCTTTCATAGATGAAAATACCTATTTATCAATATCAATCATTAATTGGTTATAAAGATAAAGTAGGGGGGATTTTACAACATAGCTTTTGATGTACTCATTTGTCACAGGTAGAGCCAATGCTACCAACAAGAATTCATAGCTTCGACAGGGTTACCTTTTAACCAACAATAATTCAGTACCCCGTCCATTTAAGAGTGCAATAGTTAGACATAAATTCTTCTTTTTTTTTCTTTTTTTTTTCTTTTTTTTTCCTTTTTTTTTTCTTTTTTTTCTTTTTTTTTTTCTTTTTTAAACTAGTACCTAAAGTCATTGTCCTGGTTTGGTGGCTAGATAGTGAAAATGTCATTCACTGGTAGTAATGAAACTGAACAAGTTGGCTTGTGATGAGACCCCTTATCTTATAATTGACACAATCATAAGCCATTACCCTGATTTCGTGTTCAGTATTTGTAATGTCATTTTTATTATTTCCCTATGATCATGGTAAGCAGGCTCATGATGAGACCTCTTATTTTTTAGTTTTATTATATTTTTGAATTACACTCTAAAAATTACATTTTAACGGATGGGGAGAATCATTGACTCCTTGAGAGTTTTGGATGACAATTAGAGTTGAATATGCTTAGTCGTAAAACAATCTTTACTTTTTAAAGGTAACATTTCTTAATTGATAATAGAGTAAAAAGGATCTTATAATTTTTTGAGGTTTAAAATATATCACAACTTAATGGGAAAAAATTACAGAGATATATATTTTTTATCTAATTTTTCAATTTTCATAACCACTTCCTTAAAAATTTCTACTTTCAAATTGAAAAAGTCATAAAATAGTTTCAAGAGATGTTTGTGAAAAGCCAAAGGTATGCTATTAACATTATTATCTAAAAAAAATGTAAATGTGATATGATAACAGAATTTTCTCAAGATACGACCATTCACAAGTATGTTGATAAAATCACCAAAACCAAATCTAAAAGGAAAAATCTAACAAGATTGTTTACGTAAATTTCTTAACAAAAGAAGAAAAAGATAATCAAGTAAACACTTCTTCTTATGTTTGAAATTTAGATCAATTTTAACTTGTAAAGTTATAGCATTAAAGTTCAATTCCAATGAGGAAATTTATGTTTTCTATGTAATATCTTTTAAAAGACAAACTTGGAAAAAACGTTTCAACCACTTTCGAATCAAAGTAATGCTTTTTAAAGAAAAAGATTAAGGTTTAGAAATCCCCCATTTTGGTTGATTCAATGAGAATCGTTACTGTTTCGTTTTAGAAACTTAAAGTTAATCAGGAAAATGAGCTCAAAGTTTGATTTGGTGGAAGTGTAAAATGCTTATGAAGAGATGCAAAAGAGAGTTATATATCAACAAAAACTAAAAAAAAATTGAATCCAAAAAGTAAAGAAATGAATGAAAGTGAGTATATGAGACTTACCATTGAAGAATCTCATTTAATCTTACCTAAGAGATATGACTTTCTCCAATACAAGGTAATTAATTCAAAATTACTATTTATTAAATCTAATCTAAAGCGAGCAGTAACTTTTAAGAAAATGATGCATGTTCAAGGGAATCAAATAAAACTAATTTTATCAAAAATGAAAATTAAGATATTCTCCTTTATCAATTGTAGTGATGGATGTTCTCTTTCAATTTTTAATTTATATCAGCCCCAGAATATAGAAATTGATTCAAAATCAAATGATGTATGAATTAAGTATATGATGAAGGTTTGAATTTCTAAGTATGGAGTGATATATTAAAGATTTAAATAAAAGAGAATTCAAAATAAATTAATCATGACCTATTAGATTTACATGTTCCATATTCTATATTTAGGAGGCAAATTGTAAGATTTAGAACATGCATAGGTAAAATTGTGAGAAAGATCATTTGCTGCAAGATTCAAAAGAAAGAATTTAACTAAAGTTTGCTTTTAAGATAAAAATCACTTTAATCCGATATGAATATTTCGATAACATATTAAATGATTATAAGGATTTTAATTAATGAAAGCAACATTAGAAAATTATCAAATTTTAATCAAACAAAATATTTCCCTGAACATATGTCAAATTTGTAAAAAGTTAACTGCTTGTTTATTTTAAGTCTCCAAGACCTGCAAAAGAAACGAAAAAAATAAGAAATAATGATTAAAAAGAAAAACTAACAATACACGAAAATACACTTGTGAAATGCATACCTCGAAGAATTTTGACTGTAATTTACCTCATAGATTTTCAAGTTCTTCCCTGTATTTCTCAAATTCTCTTTGTTCAATATCATCTATTTATTAAATCTAAAATGCTAAGTAATGAATTTTAGGATTACATTCTCCTCAATTTCACATAGGATGACAATAGTCATGACTATGACCTTTTCAGAAGTACTTGTGGAACAAAGATTGCCAAAACATAGCAATTCTCCACACATGTTTTCTAAAAGTGTTATTGTCAGTGTGATAGAGTTTTGCAAAATAAAGACAATCATGTGATTTAAAAGTCTCTAATATGTTTAATGCCACTTTATCATAAAATGAAAAATAGATGTTTGTAAATATTAGATTCATTACTTGCTTATTGAAATTGGTAATGAAAACAAAAAAAAAAAAAAAAAACTAATCTAAATTGATCTACTCCTAATTACTAACTGAATGGAGGGAAAATGACTAGGTATAGTCATACTTCCAATGTAACCATTCTCTCGTTTTATTACCTACCTGTATGTACAATTTAAAAGTTAGTAAAAATATGATACGAATAATCAAAATAAAACAAAATTTATTATTTACATCTAATTTGAAATTATGTACAAAAATAAATTTATTTAAAACTAACATGTTAGTAAACCATCTCTTTTGGAAAGCATTCTCTAAGCAAATATCAATGGGATCATCAAGGAATGGATGAATATTTGTTAAAGAGTGAAAACTTACCAAATGAGATGATGGAAAGACATGTTGTGAAGGAACATTCTCAAGATTTAGATTTGACTAATGATTAAATGATTGGAATGAATTTGTGAATATCGAATTAAATTTGAAACGAAATAATTGTTTATATTCAACATTATGAGAAGCCAATTCATCATCTTTACTTAAAATATCCCGAAGATGTTCAATATTATAAGATTGAACATGCTTTCAAAAGGAAAAGAAAACAAAATGAAAGAATGTTAAAATAAACAAATCATTATGAAAACTAAAATTACAAAATAATTTTACAAGGCAATTCTGGAACTCATCATGGATCTTAGTCGATGAATTGCCACTAGAAGGACATTCCCTGGAAAACTTATAAATGCAACTTTCTAAAAGAGAATCAAAATGAAATACATCAGAAACTTGCAAAATTAACTCATCAAAATTCTCAAAATTAAGTTTGTGTTCAGAAAAAAGGAAACAAAATTAAAGCGTGAGAATCTTCACAAGATAGATTAGTTTTCAAAATTGGCACACTTTGTACAATATGTGATTCTTTATCCTCATTTTCATGATAATCTTCATAAATTACCTTCTTCTTATGAAAATTAAATAGTTGATTTGAACTAACAGAATTAGAAAATACAAAACAAGAGGGTTTTGCAATTAAAGAATTATCATCCAAATGAGTAATAGATGTCGAATTTTCAGAACAAAGATTAGGAAAATTAGCACTTGAAAGGTTAAGATGATCATCATTCACTATATTATGATTTGAAAACACATCAAGATAAGGAAAATAATGCATGCCAGAATATAATGATGGCTGAAATGATTCATCTATACAATTTGTCGTATTATAATCCTGGTTTAAAAAAGTTCTTTAAAATGTAATTACATGTTCTAAATTTTTTGAATTTTCCTTTAAAGAAGATAAACCAATATGTTCATTATCCAAGTCTTGTTGTAAATTAGATTTTATTGGAACTATTGATCAATCACATGTATCACTAAAAATTGTTGCAATAACATTTTCAAATTTTGTATTTATAATGGAAACATTTGTTTTAGAACTGAGAAAATGAAAATTACAATTTTCTCAGAATAAAGGTTGTGATCCAATTACAGGTTCGGGTTCCATAAAATCATTTAATTATTCAAGACTAGTTAATGAGTTAGATGTGTCTTGTTCTTCATTAATTGATTCATTATTTTCAAGATTAGAAGAAACAAGAGCAGTAAAATACTCAATTAAATCTTCAATTAAAGGAAAATCATCTAAGTGAAATCTATAACAAAGCGACCAAAATCTATTATAAAAATCATGTAAAGATTCATTGTCATACATGTAAAGATTGTCTAATTCTAAACACAAACTATCATAACTGTAATTATGATGTGCTTTTAGAAATACCAGAGAGAAATGCTTCCATGAATGAATTGACTTTGGAGGAAGCACTAGGAACCATTTGCGAATTCGCCCTCTAAACGTAAGAGTTGAAAGCCTGCAACTCTCATTATTAATGATTATATCAAAAAACTTACATCTATTAACAAAATTAGAAATATGATTTAACACAGAAATACTACTCTCACCGTCATACTTTAACTTTGATAAGGACTCAATCTGCTTCTTGGGCATGCCTCGTGTAGGCTTGGGTGAACTAAACACATGACCAAGTGTGGGAATGAATATGGGAGCCATGATCAGTTAAAATGATATAACAAAATTTAAACAAATAACTAATTCAAGTCCCTCCTTCTAGCGCCAAAATGTTGATGCCTCGAAATTCGCTGCACCAACATGGGGGAAAACCACCCGGTCCAGACCTTAAAGCAACTCATTTTCCATTTAGGGTAGTGGCTCCAACTGGTTAAATTAGGTCCAGTTACCTTTTCCCAATCACTATCATCTTTAAATGTCTTTAATTGCTGATAGCTAGGGACATCGAATTAATTCTTCTAGCTGATCAGGCAAACCAAACAAATCTAAAGCTTTGCCTCTAAGAGAGGACTTCTGAGATAACACATGCATGATTTAACTAGTATGAAATTAATCTATCATATCTTTACTAAAGCAAATAAGAATCCTTCTCACAATTAAGAGTTGATTTACTAAAAGAAAACATGAAGGAATCACAAAAAAATGAAGGAACTAGATCAAGGAGATAGCTCTCAAAATCGATTCCTTATTGATCTAAATACTAACAATCAGGCACTTAGTAAGTAGCTACATAAGTTTTTAATTGAAGTATATTCAATTCCTAAATTATAAGAATATAAAAACTTATTTATTTCTCAGGTTTACTTCTTATTTGAATGCAATCTAAAATGGTTGTCTTTAGTACATGGTAATAAAGATTAATCATATACTAAAAGAAATGAAAACTTTTAAGTTAATTCTTTTAATTAAATAGTTAATTAAAATAATTTTTAAAGCATATATCACCATCCAAATAAAATAACTATTTGCTGCTAGATGTATTAAAAATTATAGCACTGGCATATTCAAAAATGAGATGATGCTAAATTGTGTTCATAATATACATATAACAAACAAAATGGAAGAAATAATGACTGTGAATTATACTAAAAAGAACATGGAATACATTGATAAAAGTACCCAACGTATCATGCTTCTATTGTAAAATACACAGTCCCAGTCCTTTTCCTTTATTCCAAAGCTTCCCAAAAGTACAGAAATGCGACTCTTTGAAGCCTCTTTAAACAAAAAATAAGAACCTCAATCCAATCATTTTATTAAGATAATCTTTTGAAAATTTAAAAAAAAAAAGTAATCTCCACTCAGCTTTCTTCATAAAATTCAGGACCCAGCCTAGTCTATTAAGAGAGACTTTGAGATACAAAAGTGAAAGCCCGCAGGGCCTTCTTTCTCAAATTTCAGACCTCTTATTTGTTAACATAAATGGGTTTTTATAGTGAATAAAAGAATGCAGAAATAAAATAATTGCACAAAGTGCTAAGGAAGTTTAACAAATCCCTTATTATCTGTGAAGATAACATAGGAAAGAGAAATGATTGTGATAATGACCTTTGGGTAATCTCACTCTTATCTCATCTGTGCAATTGTTCTTTTCCAAAATATCTTAACGTTGGCCGATTTCTTGGAACGATATGTCTCTATCTCCATAGTTGTCTCTTTCCTCGTGCATCTGAAAATGAGAAACAATGAGTGAATAAGCAATGAGATATATTTGAAACTATAAAATAAATCCATGAGTCGTGTTTCATATAAACAATACGATAAGAATAAGATGTGGGATTTTGATTCGTAACTGCATTCAGGATAGTGTTGTTATTATGAAATAAATTGCAATCGCATATAATTGGGGAGTCGTAATAATCACAATCACAATTAATTGGGATTGTATCAGTATTGCATCGCAATCATATATAATATGGTGGAAATTCATTGGATTTATCAGAATAAAAAAAATTCATAGATCACAATTGCAACCGCATCAGAATTGGGGACAAAACTTAGCCTTATCACAATCGCATTTAATCAGGGCAGAGTAATGGCTTAATTCTCGTGGCTTTTATGATTGCAATATCGCAATCATAGAGGAGAAGGGATGGGCCAATCGCATCAAGATTTATGGAGCGGTGGATAACAAGCAGTGCCCTAAAGATTTGTGATTGCAATGTCCCGTGGGTGACATGGTAGGTGACATGGAAGGTGATGTAATGGATGTCGTCATAGATGACATGGAATCAAACTACGTGGCGGAGGAATGAGTTCCATTGCAGATCACAATCGCATTTGATAGGGGTTTTTGGAATGGGCGGCGTGGCTAATAGAAATATGATAGCCACAGATGTGATATATTTTAAATTGTGATTAACAACCCTATCAGGTCCAGAGCTCATTGCAAATCGCATCGCGGAGGGGCGAAGAGGAGTCAAGCCTGTGGTTTTTGTGATTGCACGGACACGGGGGAACTATGAAATGGAGTGGATGACCAGTTGGGTCTGCGAGATCACAATCGCAAAAGGGATAGACCATGGGACTTGGGCTCTGGGATTTGAGATCTCCGAGGATGTGAGATCTTTATGAAGTGGAGTTCATGACCCCGTCGGGTCCGGGTGATTGCTAAATTACATCGCAATGTGATATGGGGAGAGACCTAAGTATATTTGCAGGTGCAGGATTTTTATATTATTGTTTAATTATTCCATTAGGTCTGATATCAAATCGCAATGAGTTTAAGGCTGGGACTTAAGTCCGTGAATGTTGCGATCCTCAGGATGCAATGGATTATAAAATGGAATTAATATTTTCATTGCGTTTGGCCTTGAATATCGCAATAGAAATGGGCCAGCGGAGGGGCATTAACCATGGTGCTATTATTGTTTGCGATGTGGGGACGATAGGTCTGGGTTTTAGTTCTGATAGTGGGACTTTGGAAAACTCTAATTAAAACTCTGATTTTTCATTTTTTTTAATTTTAATTACCGATATGTGTTTAATACTTAAGCCTTTTAAAGCCTAAGTATAATCTTCATGTCAGGGGCTAATAAAATTTGGTTTTTTTTTATGAAATAAATAAAAAAATGTTTTATTCAAAACAGAAAAATGTTTTTTATTTTTTTTGTGTTTTAAAACTTAAAAAGGCTCCCCTATTTTTAAATAATTAATTTCATAGGAAATTATTATATAAAAATTGGGGGTTGTTGAACAATACAACATGTTCATACAAACTTAAGAGGTATCAACACTATATGTGCAGCATACAAAGTGTCCTTCCTTTGCTGTCATGATGTGATGGAGTGCATGTAATGAAATCAAATCCTAAACTAATTGCAGAAAATGAAATGCTCGAAATGGAAATCTTAACCTATTGCCAGAAAGAAAATACAAGAAAACAAACATATTCTAATTGCATAAAGTAAATATCATGAAATAAATGTCAACCGTTACATTTCAAAGAGTTTAGATCCACTAATAGAGTTCATTGGATGTGGCAATCAAGAAAATCATCATTGTATTATCCAGTTCATAAATTTGTCCATTAACCCAAATCGTTGAAATATTTTGCATGGGTAAAGATGCAATTCCTAAGTGGTATTTAGTCTTCCCTAATAATTGATTTAGAGCCTAGGGGTCACGATTCAACCCTAAGGGATAATAACCAAACTTCTTGAGTGAATCTGGGCAAATATATACATGTTGGAATGATGTTATAAGGTTTCCTGTAGTTTACTACAGGAAACAACAGAATTTTCATAGGGAGTTATAATTCATTGAATGACCAACCAAATCAAATCCAAATTGGATGGGACAAATTTTTTTATTGACTGGGATGCCTTAGGTCTCCATTAAAAGTAGAATCACTAAAAAAGACCTCTGTTAACCCATGCTAAAAAAGGGGCAGAAAATTACTAGTTTAAAATCTAGAAATTCGAGAACTAGTGAACTAGTAAATCAATCAAATGCCTAACATAATCAAGTGAAAATGCAATGAGATAATTTATTTTATTAACTAGATTTTTTTATGATATAATGCAAGTGGAATCAACTTGATTGAATCTTGCTAGCATGCTCTAAAAAAATAGAAGAAATTTACTGTTATTTGCCACAAAGGACTTCCAGAAATCTAGATTTGGGAATAAGCAAACTAATCCAAGTAGCTCAAAGATTACTATGACCTTAAAAAGTTGTTCCAATGATGAAATTATGTTTTTGATCCTAGAAAATAACTTACTTCAACCATTTAACCCAATCCTACAACAAGAAATCATTAATACTAAATGAAAAAATAGAAAAACAAAAACAAGAGATGCATGTGAATAAGAAGTGAAAGGAAGAAAAGTAAAATTTACGAAAGGGTTATAAGGCTCCTGGAATGGCCAACCCCAAGGAAACTCAGAGTCCTATGAAGGAGATCAAGTTTTAGAATTTGAACATGACATCAATCTTCATTATTTCCATCAATACAATTATATCCCTACAAGAAATGAAAGTGGAACTGCAAAAATACAAGTTCTCTCCACAAGAAGACTAAGAAAAATCAACACCTAAACGCAAATTTGACTTGGTACTTATACAGAATGATTAAGAATCATTCCCCAAGAAAGGAGAAAGCTTTCCCCACCAAAATCCCTTGATTAGTGGATATGGTTCCCAATACTAGGAATCTACATTAAATGGTAGGGAACACATTCCTAGATTGTCTCAGTCATTAGAGCTCCACAATTTGTGCCATAATTCCATAATATCTTGTTGATTATTATTTAATATTGATCCTCCTGTAGTAGGGAGCAAATCCCTAAATTATCTCCTCCTCCAAATCTTCATAAGTTGCCCAATATTCTCGCAATATTCCACAAAAATAAATAATATTAGGCAGAAATATGCAATTATCCATAAACCTTCCTAATGAACATATTAATGTTAAAAATACATTATCTAATGCAAAAGTGGAGGTTTAATGTGTTGAAGGATGGTCAGATGGGCCTTAATTTATGCATAATTTAGAGGTATGGACTTTAATTTATGTATAATTTATAGGCCCATCATAACCCCCCGCTGAAAGTGTTGCTCATCCTCTAAGCAACTTAGTGACCTCATTGTTGAAAATAATACTGAGAGAGGGGTGAATCAGTATTATCTAGTCCTTTTAACAATTATTCCTTATTTATACTTTGAATTATTTTTGCATATCAGTACCATAAAACAATGAGCATGAACAAGAAAAACAGACAGTCACATCAAAGAACACCAGATATAAGGTGGAAACCCAATGTGGGTGAAAACCACCTGCTGCAATATGTCTCTATCTTCTTTCAAATTAGAAACTCCTTTTACAATGGTCTTGTACTGGTGCAGTCCTTTACCAGTACGCAGGCTGCAACCTGCAGAGAGCTACAACTCTCTCTCGTTTTCCAGTCTCTCCTGGAAGGGAGCTACAACCCCCTACTTCTTTTCTTTCAAGGACCACTTTTCATAAATTTTCAAACTGGATCCATAAATATCAAATGATCATCAAGTACCAGTAAGTCACCCAGATAACCAGATCCACAATAACAGAAAAACTAAACCCAGAACACCTTCTATGGCATCTCCTGTGGCGCCTTCTGTGGCGTCTCCTGCGGTGCCTCCTGTGGCGTCTCCTGCGGCGCCTCCTATGGCGCCTCCTGTGGCATCTCCTGCGGCGCCTTCTGTGACCTCTCCTGCGGCGCCTTCTGTGACCTCTCCTGCGGCGCCTTCTGTGGCGTCTCCTGCGGTGCCTTCTGTGGCGTCTCCTGCGGCGTCTTCTGCAGCGTCTCCTGTGGCGCCTTCTGCGGCGTCTCCTGTGGTGCCTTCTACGGCATCTCCTGTGGCGCCTTCTGTGGCGTCTCCTACGGCGCCTTCTTTGGCGTCTCCTGCAGTGCCTTCTGTGGCGTCTCCTGTGGTGCCTTCTGCGGCGTCTCCTGCGGCACCTCCTACGGCGTCTCCTGCGGCGCCTCCTACATCATCTCCTGCGGCGCCTCATGTGGCGTCTCCTGCGGCGCCTCCGCACTTCCGCAGCTGCAGCGCTCGAGAGATCACCCTTCACAGATTCGCTTTCCACTTCACTTTCATATAGATCGAGCTTTTGAAACAATAACCCAATATTTCAGATCTTAAGATATTCAACCCAAAAGCATACACAAGCCAAATGATCTCCTTTGCTTTATATAGGCAAGCTCTTCCTCAAATCATGGACCAATACCACGGGCCAAAACCATAACAAACCAATACCATCAACTCAATACTAGGGATCAACACGTCTGTCGAGATGCCATGGTCCAAAAACCATAGGTTCAAATTCCAAGGACTAACTACCATGGACCAAAGGTAAGTTTTCCCACATGAAATAAACTTTTCTCTGCATAAAATTCCGTGAACTTTTCTCCACATGAAATAAACTTTTCTTTGCATAAAATTTTGTGAACGTTTCTCCTGCATACTTCTTAATTCTCATCATATTGAGAGCCATGCCGTGGGTGTTGCCATCAAGTACAACATCTGTAACATATAACCATACCAGAAACATAATGCCAACAATTGGATCAGAAGGAGTGGAGATGTTGCTTACTATTTTGTATGCCTCTGAAGGAGTGGAGGTACCTTTTGGTTGGTATCCCCATCGAAGGCTGTAATTTCCTTCGTCATATCTGATATTTCTTTTCCGAAGCTCCATTTCCAGCTGCTCAACATCTTGAAGGTTTGTGTTATATATTAACTGATTACCTTGTTTCCATTTCCTGAAGTCATGCTCCGTTTCCTGCATCCAGTACTGTTGGATCTTTTCTTGCTGCTGCTCCTGCCTGTTGAGTTCTAGAGCTGGGTGTAGAACACTGTTGAGCTTTGGCATCTGGTTCCATGCATCTGTCCAAAATCTTGTTATTCTGCCATTCCTCACTTCCTAGAAACTGTGCTTTTGAATTAATTGGTAGTGTTGTTTGGCTGCATTCCACATAAGCGAGCCTTTGACGTTGGGGGTGAACCTGATGAGTTCCTCCAGAAGTCTATTGTTGGCATATTTGGCTATCCATAGTTTGACCCAGGGATTTTTTGGATTAGTAACCCATTGCCACCAAATTTTGGCGCTCATGATTGAATTACTATGCTCTGGGTCTCTCAGACCTATGCCCCCTTTGTCATTGGGAGTGCAGACAGTGGCCCATTTTACTAGAGCCCATTTATGGTTGGTTGCCGAGCTACCCCAAAGGAAGCCACGCAGAAGATTCCTTATTTTTTTTCAAACCCACTTCGGCGCTGCAAGGATTGAGAACAGATAGGGAGGCATTGCCTGAAGGACCGACTTGATGAGCACCACTCGACTGGCAAGATTTAAAGTTCTATGAGTCCAGAGGTTAAGACGAGATTCGAGATTTTCAAGGAGAGATCGCCAAGAAGAATGCTTTATGGATGAGGCCGTGAGCGGAGCTCCAAGATATTTGGAGGGGAGGGAAGCAGAGGGAAATCCTAAGATGCGGGTAACCGTGATCTTGACAGAGGGAGGAGTATGGAAGAAGAAAATCTGCGACTTGGAGCAGTTGAGATTTGTGCCAGAGGCTTCTGAAAAGTCATTAAGCAGGGTTTTGAAGCAGGAGGCTTCTTTGACAGAAGGGTAACCAAAAAGCATTGTGTCGTCGACAAACTGCTGGTGGGAATTAGCAGGGGTATTGTGAAAAGATAGGCCTTTGAGCTGATGAGAATGGAGGGAATTTTTGATATGATGCCCTAGACCTTCATCCATTAGCACAAAGAGGAAGGGGGATAGGGGGTCACCTTGCCTGATCCCTCTGGAAGGTTTGAAGGGGCGGGAGGGGATACCGTTTACAAGGATGGAGAATTGAGTTGAGGTAATTAGACTCATGATCCACCTAAACAACATAGAGCAAAAACCAAAGGCTGTAAGCATTTGCTGAATGTAAGTCAAGCTGATTTTATCAAAAGCCATAGAGAGGTCCAGTTTGAGAAGCATACCTGCCTGCTTGGTGTGCTTGAGGGAGTGTATTATCTCGTGCGTGAGAAGAATTCCATCCATGATCTGACGCCCTTCCACATAACCCGACTGTTCCGGGGAGATAAGCGGGGGCAAGAGGGGCTTTAACTGATTCACAATCACTTTAGATATAACTTTGTAAATGACATTACAAAGAGCAATCAGCCTATAGTTGTCAGGGGTGATAGAATCTTCCTCTTTAGGGATAAGAGCAATGAAGGTTGTGTTTAGAGAGGGAAGTAGCCAATGGAGAGCTCTTGATTCTTATACAATTTGCTAGACCTCTTGCTTTATCAACTCCCAGAAAGTGTGAAAGAACGTGGTGGTGAATCCATCCGGGCCAGGGGCCTTTCCTTCCTTAAGTTGAGACATTGCCTCATCCACCTCCTGAGACAGAATGGGGCGAAGGAGAAGTTCATTGTGCTCCTCCGTGATAAGCCTTGGCACATTGTTGGTTATTCTCTCAAGAGCCAGACGCTTGTCTCCTTCAGGCTCTCGATGGACTTGAGCAAAGTGATTAAGGAATTCCTCCTCAATTTCCTCGTGCTTCTCTATTTTTACCCCTCCCTGATTTTGGATGTAAGGGATGTTGTTGTGCATTCTTCACTGAACAGTGGTTCTGTGGAAGAATTTGGTATTTCGCTCACCTTCCCTCAGCCATCTGATTCTGGACTTTTGCTTCCAGTATATTTCCTCCTGTTTCCGCCTTTCCTCCAGTTGGCTATGGATGCATCGTTCCTATGCCAGTGTTTCTTCAGTGTGCCCCTTTGTGATTATCTTTTGTTGGAGATCCAATAGTTCCTTGTTTAGTTCTTGTTGCGCTGTAAATATGTTGCCAAAGGTCTCCCTGTTCCATCGTTTTAGATCACTTTTTAAAAACCCGAGCCTCTGTTGGAACTGAAACATCTTGGACCCTTCAGGCGGGGTGAAGGATGTCCATGTAGTTTTGACAAAGTCTTTAAACGAGGGATGCGAGAGCCAGAACTCTTCGAAGAGGAAAGGTCTTCTGGTCAGATTGCCTGGTCTTTGCCATTTGAGAGTTATCGACCAGTGATCCGATCCTATGTGAGAAAGGATAGTTGTTGAGAAATCTCCTCCAAGGTGAACCGCGTTATCTGATATGAGGAAGCGATCCAGTTTGGAAGCAATTTGATGCTTACCTGCTCTGCGATTGCTCCATGTGAAAGTTCCATTACAAAAAGGCATATCTATGAGAGAGGTGTTCTCAATGAAGTCCTTGAAGTGGGAGTTTTCTTGGTCCATTCTGTTTCTACCCCCAATCTTCTCCTCTAGCTTGGTGATCAGATTAAAATCCCCACCTATAATCTAGAGCGGGTGCCTCCTATTGTTGTTCAAGGCTTCTATGGTGTCGAGAAGAGCAATTTTACTTCCTGTATCCTACGGGAAATAAACATTTGAGAGATTTACATGGATGTTCGTACCTAGGATGTGAAAAGCAGCCTGGATGAGATGATGGGAGGCGTGCAAATCTGAAAGAGCTATCACCTGTGTATTCCATGCTATAGCCAGCCCTCCCGAGGCTCCAGAGGCATCCACCGTAACCGATCGACACCCTGGCCACTCCTTGGAGAGAATGCTACCTAATGTTGAGCTGTTACATTTGGTTTCTTGCAGAAAGCACATTTGTGGTTTTTCCATTTTAATCATGTTTTTTAACATTCTGAGTTTGCATGGGCTGTTGAGCCCTCTAACATTCCATGATACCAGCTTCATGGTTTAACTATTGATGGAGGTTTTATAGTACTTCGTCAATTTAACATACCTACCCGAGTCTACCAGGATTTTCCCGATCTCGATCGTTCGGTGAAGATCCGTTCTTATTCCTCTCTTCTTGGTATCTTTTGGGGGAGGGTTACCATCCCATTGGCTACGTTGCTGTATACATAGTTGATGCTGATGAAAGGCCCTGGAAATGACCACTTCCAACTTGTTGAGTTGAGCCTCTGGTATGCTGTCATATGCCTTCTTTTTGCATGCCAGTTCTAGCTCTATGATGTCTAAGTCGTTCAGATCTATGCTCTCTGGTTCTTCTTCCATTAGTTGCACTTTGTTGCTTCCCTCCATATTGATCTCAGAGTTTTGAGGGGGGTCTAACTTTCCATCGACTTCCATATCCTTGCATTTCCCTTCCGTCTCTTTAGGTCCTTCAGAGTGGATTACCGGATTGCTAATGGGGGGTTGAGGTTTGGATGAGGAGGCTATAGGAGGAGGGTGGGAGGACGAGGAAGGAGGGGCTGGGGTGGTCTCAGAGATCGAGGGATGCTCATCAGAGGTTCGCGCAAGAATTTCAAAACTGTTCTTTGTGGCTGGGCCGTGGTTATTATTTTGCTGGGGCTTATTCCCATTGTTGGGCTTCTTGTGTGCACGCCTTCGGCTTGGGGCTTTGTGAAGCCATCTTGGGTTAGGGCTTTTGAGGGTTCAGGAGTAGCGGCTTTGGCATTCAGCGGACAATCCCGAAAAAGATGCCCTAGAGCATGGCATTTTCTACATCGAAAGGGGACGTGCTCATAGTCTAGAGGTTGAATCCATTCCTCGTCTCGGTGAAAGAGACTTACCAATTCTGGAAAAGCTTCATTTAGTCGTATGAAGACGCATATGCGGGTGTAAGAGATGTGTATGCGCTTTTTTGTTTCTTCTGCAGCCCTAATGTATTCCCCTATTCCATTTCCTATATCTTTGAGAATGTCCTCATCCCAATATTCATCTGGAAGTGAGTACAGTCTGATCCAGACTAGGGCCCATGTGAGGTCTTCCTTGTCTGGGTTAAATCTTGGTATCCAATCCCTCAGATACAGACCCGCTGAGTTGAAAAAATAGGGCCCCTCTCCCATGATTCTGTATTTGTCCTTCAGACAGAAGAAGATCGCAGTGAAGAAGCCTTTCGGCCCTAACTGCAGGGTAACATCTCCTTTAGGTTTCCACTTCGCCACAATCCAACCATATAAGGGGCTTTCTGTCGGCCAAATCCCTATGAACTTCCTAATAAGGGCATGATCCCGCATGTATTCTATTCTCTTGTCAATCTTGTGTCCTGGTAGCTCTATTCTAGGTCATTCTTTGGCTATAGGATTGCATGTAGCCGATGAAACTTTTAGAGTTTCCTCCGGTTTCTCCCCACTGTGTTG
Organism: Pinus taeda; assembly: GCA_000404065.3. NCBI lineage: Eukaryota > Viridiplantae > Streptophyta > Pinopsida > Pinales > Pinaceae > Pinus > Pinus taeda. Next base: position 190,088 of record APFE030824671.1, on the reverse strand, counting down.
TGCGGCACTCGCATTGTCCTTCCGCCCTTCTATCCCCTTGTTCCCGTGCTGATGCCTATTCTCTCGGTTCTTTATCCCCTTGTCAATGGAACCAAAAACAAAATCCTGTTCAGGACGGTGCAACGAGTTATTTGCGCCGGGGGAGGTCTCTGACACCCTCCCCTGAGAAGATTCCATTTTTCTTACCTAGTGCCCTGCCACGCTGATGCGAAACAGGTTTCTTGGTCCAGCGCTTGAGTAGATACATAGATTTGCAGTCTGCGTCGTGACAGATGATCTCAGAACCCTAATCGCCATATCCTGCAACCGCTCAGACCCTTTTCAACCTCAACATGAATTAAAATTATTAATATAGTAATAAGATAAATTAAATAATGGTAATGCTTACTATAATAGGGTTACGAAATAGTAAAAGATAAAACATAAAACAAACAAACGATATAGTAATATCATGACTTAAAATTATTAATGTAGCAATAAAAATTATTAAATAATGATAATGACTAGTATAATAGTGTTACAAAATAGAAAAAC